>WSYH01002066.1:15344-97480 GCA_036426205.1 Ascaphus truei
GTGTGTGTGTGTGTGTGTCTACATGTGTGTGTTTGTGTCCACATGTGTGTGTATGTGTGTCTATGTGTATGTTTCTACGTGTGTGTGTCTACGTGTGTGTATATGTGTGTGTTGGAGGAGGAACGGACGGAGGGATGAGGCCAGAGAGGAAGGAATGTGTGTGGGGGGGAGCTGCTTACCTTACAGCATACAGCCAGCAACAGCTCCCTCGTGCAGCCCGGGGAGTCGCACCCCAGCTCAAGTCATCTGCTAGGGAGGGGCGGGGATCGGACGAGAGCCGGACGGAGAGCACAGAGGGCATGTGGAGGGAGAGAGGGGGGGAGCTGCACAGAGAGCACATAGGGCATGTGGAGGGAGAGAGGGGAGAGCTGCACGGAGAGCTGAGCCCTGAGAGCTGCAGAAGGCATGTGGGGGGTCTGTCCTGAAGGTGAGGCAGCGGCAGCAGCACCGAGGAGCGGGCGCCTCTGCTCGTGGGTAGTGTTGTTGGAGGCGCCGGGGAGGCTGGGGTTTGCTGTGAGGGGGAGTGGGGAGAGGTGAGGCGGTGGCACCGAGGAGCGTGCGGCGTTGCCCGTGGGTAGCGGGGTGAGTGTGACCAATGAGAGTTGTGCGGGGGCGGGCGGGCCAAGGGAGCAATCTGATTGGCCGGAGGCTGAGTGACAGAATGACGGACCAATCAGATTGCCCCTAGACACAGACATACAATGGTTTAAAAAATATAGATATAGATTGAAACACACATTTCCTCCTGCATGGTCCCCTCAATATTTGTACTGGCAGTGGTAGGAAATCAAAAGAGCTGCTAGTGGTATCATTACCAGTTTGCCTGGGAATAAGCGGAATGTCACAAGAAATTACTACATTTTTCTTATTCATTGTTACAGCTGGTCAATACCTTCTGAACAGGGGGGTTCTCAAGGATTAGATAATTGACTGAAATTAGATTAAACATTGATTTGTTGGGGGCTGCTGCCTTAAAGCCAATATTGTTTCCCTTTGTTCCTAATCTTAGTGGAAATGCATCAAATGATTTTCTTTCAACATTTTATTACATTACCTCCTCCACAGGGTTTGGAACATTGTGACCATTTTTTCAAAGCCCATTCATATGCCACCACTTCTTCTTCAACAACATTATTGTTATGTACATTTAAGGAGTCTTCATGGATCATGTATTTGTAAGTCAATGAAATTTTGACATTTCCATTAGGAATTACCTGGTAAACAAAAAATATTCATCATGAATACATTGATTAATCTGTAAGAAAGCTTATGAGCAATATGACTCAGATCCTCGCAGGGTAGTTTTTAAGTTCATAGGTCCATGTACTCTTCCATTTTCACTAAATCAGCGCAACAACATGATTACTATAGTTAATATGGCTAAGGTTTACTAACATTTTATTATATATCTGCATACAATCTAAAAGGAGTGGAGATCAGCTGTGATTGGCTCCAATTATATTTTTCATAGTGACTGGGAGGGCATTTGGCTGGAAGTAAGAACAAATGTTTTTCCCAAATAGGAAGGTTTGACATCATATCATTAATTGAATATGGCTTTTTAAATATTCCTATTAAAGTTATCTGAATAATATTGCAATCTAGATTTTGACAATACATAGAATTTCAAAATGCTTTTACTGTAAGTAAAAGTAAATGGTTTAATCTCTGTATTCCTGCAAACATTTTTTTAAATGCATATACAGTAAAATGTCTAGCATTATGTAAATATGTATTAGTTTAAAACATTTTTTAACAGGGTCACCTTTCAGGGTTAGTTCTATATTGTCCAAAGTGGCTGTTTGGGCCGATTGCAGCTTAAAATTTACATTGATAGCCGTGAGGATTTTGTACGAAAACAGCCACTTTAGACAATGTAGAATATGGCATCTAGACTGCACTGGGCTCTGGGGAGCCCCCTTTATACCTAATATTTCAAATGCGTATACTCCTGAAGATTGCATCAGATTCTAAAAATTAAAACAGCGTTGGATGGGGCAAGAATAGATCTCATAAAATAATAATTGTGTTGCAGTAATCATCGCTGACTGCTGCTTTAAATTATAAACCTATTGCCTACAAATGTAAATATTCAGAAAATGTACAAAATAAATTGTCTACAAAATCAAATGATAATCACATTTAAGTACAGTACTGTAGAAGTTATTGCAACTTTCACAAACTTACAAGAACAACGATTGCATTATGCAGAGGCCCCATGGTCTGAATTGTTTCACGATTGTCATCACTGCGATATTCCCATTCGATTCCCATTTTCACAAATACTTTTGAATTTGATATAATGTTGTTGTCATTTAAGATTAATTTTCCCGTTGCTTGATTTCTAATTGCTAGAGATATAAACATAAATGTAGAATTACACACTTTGGCTATGTATTGGATTGTTATACTTCAGTTGGATAATGCAGCTACATAATGCTAAACAATTCATGTGTCCCTCTCTTAAAAAAAGAATGCAAAAACTCTATGTCACGGTAGCCCAGTACTTATTAACAATTTTATATTTTTGGGATTCTTGATTGAACACAACAAGAAGGGCAAAATAAATTGTCATTTATTTCCTTGATAGACAAACACACGACAGAATACACTTAATACAACACTTACTGGGATGGGGAAACAAAATTAAATGTCCTTTGAACGAAAGCGCAAGAAATGCAGTCTCTGTTTGAAAGTCCGTTAGGCTAGATCGCAGGTGGCCGATCTAATAACTCCGCCAAATGAAGGAATTTCATTCTGGTTCATTAGAATTCGTTCGGGAGTCACCAGGGCTAACAAATTCCAGAGTCTGGGGTAAATCCTTAGTTGCGATCTTGTTAACCTCTTGCGTCTTGGAACCGCTACTGCTGACGTGACCAGAATTCTATGCAAAACTTGTATATGTTATGAATCACACAGGGGATAGCTCGGCGGGCAGGTTTATAGGGTTCACAGACCTATCTCTAACATGCATGCCCAATCCCCTCCGTGGAAACATTTAACCCACCAATCCCTGATTTGCCCGAAGTTTGCAGACCGAGCAAAAAGAGCTTTCCAGTTTGCAAAGCGCATGTGTCAGCCTGACACCTATGCGGTTTAACATACCGGGGGTCCACCCTCAACTTGGCGACTCTCTGTCTAGGGTTTGGTCCCAAGGTGTCAATGGCTCAGGCTGAGTACCGGGATCTGGCACTCAGCCACTTCCCGACCATTTTCACACTTGGAATCTTTGAGGCTTTTCAACCCTGCACTTCACTAGACTTACAGTCTCCCACTTAGCAGGGGGTCTTTGAAGTTTAGGGAGGAAAATACCCTCAGCTCATTCACCCTTAGTGTATTAACATACTAAAGGATTTTTCCCGGGCTTACAGAAAAAGTTTCTCCCTGACTATACATTTAAAACTTACAGTATATGACAGTTTATTAAAACAATATGTTCTGCTTATGCCACTGTAATGAATTTGATGTGTGTGGTTGACTTTTTATTTGGACTTGCACTCCAAAAATTGGAGTGCTAGCTGTCTCCGTTCGCAAGTTAGCCCGCTTAATTGAAAGACTTTCTTGTGGGATACCAAGTTCACCAAGTTCTCACGTCAATTGACCGACTTCCATTTCAATAGACTTTCCACCTTTCAAGTTACGCGAGCTAACAAGGTACGGATACATTCTGTCGAAAAACCACTTCAAATCTAACCGCAAGCCACTTATCCAATTGACTTTGCGGTTACGAGGTCGAGTGCCTGAAAATGGATACCTATTCTACAATGCAGACCTCCCGTATACAGCCACGCTTCTTCAATCAGCGCTGGCTTCAGCACTCACAACGCCATCTTGTGCCTGAAAACCTTATAGCACACTTGGTATGTAATTCTATTACTGCAGGCAGGGAACAGGCTGCAAAATGGGGATAAGAAGGATGGGGCAGGGGCAAATACATCAGTAATGCATATACTTTTAACCACTTCACTCCCAATGCGAGTTGGGGTTAATCAGCCGGGTATAATTCCTTTATTAAGGGCCTGATTAACCCCCCCCCCCCCCCCATCGCCACACTCTAGCTACAGTATGGTCAATTAGCATTGCTGAAGCAAGTCAGCTAAAAACCTAGAAGATGACTGTCTATTCAACGCACAGTAAATTTAGGCCATAGTGGCATAATTCCTGTTGGAAAAACAATTATACAGTATTTTAAAGGTAAATGCAAAACATCTGAGCTGACTCTCTGATGCTGCACGATTTAAACTTAAAGCAGCAATTCCCACCCTTTTTTTGTTTTACACAAACAGAAAGAGGGCCCCCAAAACACAATCAGGCTATTGTTAGCTCCAATGCCCCTTCAGTTGTTGCAATATTTACCCATTTATGTGCTGGTATTTCTGGTCCTTTTTGAGAAATCAATATGACTACTATCCAAGCCTGACTCCCACAGACCAATAGGAACATAATGACATACAATACAATACAATAGGAAGTTACCTAATGACATCACAGCTTCCTATTGCAAGACCGCTGTGGCCATTCTTAATTATACTTTCAGTTTACCGGCACATAAAAAGGTAAATATCTCACGAACCAGAAGACCACTGGGTTCCGATTGTGCAAAAAAATAAATAAAATGGGATTGCTGCCTTAATATGACAATGTAAGGGTTCTGAAGAATACACAAGAAAATACTTAGGTCAGGAATAACTAAAACAATTGTCTTGAATGGCAGTGAAAGACAGATCAGGTGGGAAAACTTGAATAGTGGCTTTGTGAATCCTGGCCTTATTGTTATATGCACACTATGTTGTGGGATATTTAGTACAAACTAATGGCTGTGAGAACAAAAGCAAAAACAGTACCAGTTTTATTAAAAAAAAAAAAAATCCCAGAGAAAGCAATGAGATTGTATTCAATATTAAATATGTTGCAGTTGTATTGAATTGGCTTGATTATACTTAATATCAATGCAGAATTATAATGAAATAACATTAACAATATTTTAGTTTGCTATATTGTTATGCGTCTTTTTTTGTGTATTGTCATCAAATAACGATGTGTTTTTTTTTAAAGTTTTTGCATTACTCTCAGACAGACACTAAAATAGGGCTTTTGCTAAGGAAAGAGAGAGAGAGAGAGACAGAATGGAAGGAGAGATAGGGAAAGGTATTTCAGGTGTGTTCACAAGTGCTCACACATTTCCCTATGTAAAATATAGATTAATCTATTTTAAGTTTAATTAAGTCAATGGGGCCTCTTCTAATTTGGTCAATTTCCTTCTCACTCTAGGAAAAGCTCTATTTCAGAGTCTGAATGAGAGTAGCTAAAATAATAATTAAGTAATAATCCCCGAAGAACAGGGCCTTTAGCCCAGCAGGAGCATAATTGGCCAGTAATGCTCTATATTTTGGGGATTATTACTATTATAGGTGAATTTATGCTTTTTTTCAAATGTATTTAATAAATAATATAGACAATTTTTATTGTCATATTGATTTTTATAAACATGATATTGTACATTTTCTTAAACCTTTGTTTTCTTTCTTAAACCCTTCTACATTTTCTTTTGAACTTTTACTATACTTGCCTAATAAAATAAAATTGTAAAGATACTACTGCCCCCCTCTCCACACACACACAAACACACATACACACATTACATTTCCATAGGTGGTGAAATATACATTGTGTTTTTGAATGTCAGATGTCATCACTGACGCTGCATTGGCTCGAGGTCTGAGAGCAGGAGTATTCTCAGTGTAGTTCTCCTTCTGGGATCCTAGGTGCCTCTGTGTAAGGATCCGCGCTGCGGGTAAACTCGCTTCTAGCGCCTCCTTACCTTTTCCTTGTGCCGCCCAGGCTCCCCGGCGGCGTGCCTCACTCCTCGCGGACCCCTCCATGGCAGCTCCCGCACTTCTGGGACCCAGGCTTCCAATTACTGGTGACGGGCACCTGACTCCGCCTCCTCTGACGCAGCACGCGTATCACACACTTCCTTGCCCTTGCTCCATCAGGTCCGACCCTCAGGTCCTTCTCCCCTATCAGGTAATTCACCGGGCCGCTCTTCCGCTCCTCTCCTTGCTCCGATAGGCCCCAGCTTCCCAGGCACTTCTCCCCTATCAGGTCCTCCCTTGGGCCACTCCTCTGTTCCTCCCCTTCCTCTGATAGGTCCCAGCCCCCTATTTAGTCTCACCTCACCATTACCTCTTTGCTCTGCATAGCTTCTGTACCTAGGTGCTGTCTGCTGTTGCCTGGCCCCTTTTGTCTTTCAGTTCCTGTTCTGTCCCTGGATATTCTGCTCATCTCCCTGGATTTCGACCTTTGGCTTTGGACTTCGTTTATGCTGCTCTCTGGAACCCCTTGGATTTGGCTTTGGACTTTCTACCTTGCAGACTTCTATATCCCCTGGAAACGGCTTACGGACACTCTACTACGCTGCTCTCTCCTCTCCACGACCCAGGCTTACGGACACTCTACTACGCTGCTCTCTCCATCCCACGACCATTGGCTTACGTACTTTACCTTTCACCGCGCGAGTTGGCAAGTACGGTACCCTTTCTATTTTTGTTACCCGGACCATCTACGCTACTTCCACACTCCGGCTGTGCTCCCGTTTACTGTTAGGTGTGTGGTATTACTCCTTTCCACCTCAGTCCCGGGGTCTTGTCTGGCTTGTGGGTAGGCCGAGCGTTACACTCTGATTTAGTTACGTCATTCTAGGAATAAATTGAATTATATCAGGCTTAACCTTTCCTCTCTAGCTGGTCTCCCATAAGCACTGTTAGAGTTCATCTGTTAAGATTTGTAATATTGCAGACATTCTATGAATCAAGGTGCCAGATAGGGTTTTGTATGGTGATTGCTAGATGAGTTATTCTCTCAATTGGGGCATTTATAATTTATTAAGCATCATAGGCTCCAGATATCCTGTAGGCAACTGTATTAGCCTTACAATAGGGGCTCATAATTAATTACTTAGCCTATCTATCTATACAATTTAGGAATCCTGATGTATCATTTTGTATTCAATACAACTATCAATTAATCTCTCTGCCCCCACAGCATTTTAACCACATTTAACCACACTGCAGTATTCTTTTATAATAGTTCACGTTAAGAATCTTTCTAATGTTTAATATCACACGCCAGAGCACATTTACCAAGTAACAACATCATATCATTACAAATTTTTGTTACTAATGTGACAAGAGTTTAACTTGCGATCCCTACAACATTATCATCATAGGTGGAGCTAGCTAACCACTATAATCATAGCACATCTGGGATCCTTGTCACCAATTTCCTATTTAGTATTTTCTTTTTAAAAGCTAAATCAATTTTAAACTAATGAATATCTATATTTTAACATGTTGTCACTGATGTATATCATCATGTATTAATCATATCAATGACATGGAATCACTCCTTGGGCCTCATTCAGAGAAGGTTCATTAAAAAAAATCACCGGACCATTTAAATCACCCTTTTTATGAGCGTTGCTATCACGGTATTCAGAAAGCCTTCATTACCTGTCATAGCAAAATTCACAAAACGGGTGATAAGCTGGTGATCTGATGAACGACCCTCTGAAAAGGCCTTACCCGGCGAGTTGTATCTGCTGCAGAGAGAGCTGCTCTGAGAGAGCCGTCTCTCCCTGTGCAAATATCGCCTGAAATTTATGTGTATAAATTTTAATTTTGTTAATAGTTTAGATGAGCAGGGGGTCTCCTGAGCTGAACCGCATTGGTTTCAGCCTCAGGAACCCCCTACTTCCCGAGATACAGGCCTCGTTATGGGGTGCCAGTATCTCCTATGCATTTTATTCCCATGGTCCCGTGACGCGGACATTTAAATGCATAGGAGATACTGGCCCCCCATAACGGGGCCTGTATCTCAGGAAGTAGAGAGTCCCTGAGGCTATCCGCTATGGTAATGAAGTTTAATGTAAAATGCATTTCTATTGCACAGGATTCATGCCAGGAGTCTCTGGTGCTAATATTAATGGATATCAGCTCCAGAGATTCCCGGCATCAATCCTATGCAGGAAAAATGCATTTTTTTTCTAAGTCCCATCTCGCCACTTCTCTGCAGGTTTCCAACACCTTTAAGTCAACTTTTTCTGGCGTGAGAATTTTGTGATAAAATCACCATTCTAGAGCGGTGATAGGCGTTCATAGCCAAATAACTGCTACTAGAATTGCACGAGTTTATGAACATGCAGAAAAGTGGTGATAAGTGGCTAATCACCGCTGCCTCTGTGATTTTTTTTATGACCAATTTTTTTGAGCGATTCAATCTTTTATTACCCACTTATCACCGCTTACTGAATAGCAGTAGGCATTTTGGGTGATAAGTGCTTGATAAGTGGCTTATGAATGCTTTCTGAATGAGGCCCCTTACGTGATATCAGAAAAAGACAAAAAACCTGCGCTCAACCCACATTATGTAATATGTATATTTATACTGATTAAAGTAGGAAGAGCACCAAAGTAAGAGGAATCGCTTTTCTTTTCAGCTACTTTTTTTGCATACATCTATCCACACATACATACACACAAACTACACTCCCGCTCTCCATAAAACACATAGGGCCTTATTCAGAGAGGCTTCATAAAAAAAATCGCCAGGGAATTTAAAATGGCTTTTTTGGGGGCGTTGCTATCACGGTATTCAGAAAGGCTCGAATACCAGTGATAGCAAATGCCCAAAACGGGCGAGTTGCTGCCAGAGAGAGCATCGAGCCTCTGAAAAGGCAAAAACCAGTGATTCATTTCTGCTCTGAAAGAGCCGCCTCTCCCAGCTGAAATGTCGCCCGAAAATATTTATTTAAATATACATTTCTTTAATAGTGTAGAGATGCAGGGGGTTTACGGAGCTGAACCACGTTGGTTTTATGTCCGGGAACCCCCTGCTTCCCGAGATACAGGCCAATTTATGGGGTGCCGGTATCTCCTATGCAAGGAAATGTCCCGGTCACGTGACGCGAGACATTTCAATGCAGAGGGATACCGGCACCCAATAAATGGGCCTGTATCTCAGGAAGCAGGGTGTCCCCGGACATAAAACCGACGTGGTTCAGCTCCGGAGACCCCCTGCACCTCTACACTATTAAAGAAATATATATTTAAATAAAAATTTACAAACACATCAATACACGCCCCCAAATCTCCCCCCTCCGCTCAAACCCATACAGTACAGTAATGGGCAAAATAACTATTACCAGATATGGATAATAGATTATTTGCCCATTATTAAACACTGCAGTCGCATACATAAATAAAATAAATAAATAAAGTTATACTTACCACAACAGCATGCCCCTCTGTCCTCCGTTGCCAGAAAGCATATATACAAAATAAATACATTCTAATGGCCCCTAACCCCTTAATCACCTTAGCGGTTCCTAACCGCTATAGTCATTAAGGGGTTAACCCACCCTGACCCGGGAGGCCTAAGCACCGACCCCAGACGGACTATACCCACCCTATACCCATTGAGTAGTATAGTGGTACATCATACCCATATAATAATAATATGGGCATGATAAGCCTCTATAGCACTCAATGGGTAGAGGAATCTTCTGTGCTAGGGGGAGGATTTGTTAAAAGGTTTAGAGGATATGTTAAAACTAAGAAGGAGGGGGAGGGACAATAAAAAGAGGTAACGAGTGGAAAGAATAGATAGCAATGGGAAATAGCTAGGGGTCATGGAGGTAGAGTAGGGGGGAGTTGGAGTTTTGACAAGAAGGGAAGCATCCATATTAATAAAGATAATACTAAGATGAAATGTCGGTTCTAGCTCTCCTGCCTGCGGGTGCTGCATGGTATCCTCTCCATAGATCCCAACAGCCAGACTTAATGGCCCATCGGATTACATAGTGGGGGTCCCCGTTTTTAATGGAACTCGCGCTGTGTGAATCCTACCGGTTGCACCTGGCTGAAGAGACGCGCACGAGAGAGACTGAATCAGTCACTCTACCTGCGTGCCTCTAACAGGGGATCACAGGGCTTTTATTTTTTTTAATAATACAGTATTGTAAGCAGGAGATCTCCGGAGATGAACCTATTGATTCCAGGTTTGGGCCCCTTGCTTCGGGACTACAGGCCAGTTTATGGGTGCCAGTATCCCAGCAGACATGCTTAATTCTCCAATCACGGCCCACGTGATCGGGGATTTTAAACAAAGCAGAGCTATACTGGCACCCAATACTGGGACTTGTTAATCAGGAAGCAGGGGGTGTACGGACTGACATCAATGTGGTTTTCAGCTCCAGAGACCCTGCTATACATAACTGTTATTATAAAATAAAATAAAAATAAAAGCAGCTTCATTACCTTAGCAGTTACCTCGAAGGCAATTGAAGGGGTTAAGCCAGACAACCTGGTTTATTGTGATTCAGTGGGTGAAAGGGGTAGTCTCCCCAGGGTGAGTGGTTAGGCTTTTTGGCAAACTACTTCCCTCACACCACTTCCTCTACCCCAAATAAAAATACAATACAAACATCAATACAATACATTGAACAGCCCCCCCCCCCCTCCAAACACCTAAAGTACAGTAATGGGCAAAATCGGTATTATCCAATCGGATAGTAGATAATTTGTCCATTAAAAAATAAAACATAACCAAAAACATGACCCAGTCCTAGCATATGTTAAATTAAAGTTGTACTTACCATGCCAGAATGAAGGTCAACCTCATCCTCCTGTTTCTGTGGGCCACAACAGTAAAATTAAAAAAAATAACTATCTAGGCCACTAACCCCTTTTTCAACTTAACGGTTATTAAACCACTATGGTAATTAGGGGTTAACCCCCTTCCCGCTACCAAACCCAGGAGGCCTAACACCCTCCCAGGGGGCAACTACCCCACCCCAAATACACCAATATTGACACAGTGGTACAGCGTGCTTATGGGCATGGTTGACACTATGGCAGTCAATGGGCAAGCTACAAATAAAAAATAAGAAAAAGCAGCAAATAAAATACATTACATTTCAAAAAAATTTAATGCCCATACAGTAACCAATTAACACGTTGCTTCAAAATGTTCATTCTTCCTTCTTTGTTGTTGCATTCTCCAAAGTAATGAAGATGCAGGGTGCTTTATTCCGCCATAAAAGCTGACAAGCTTTCATCCCTCTGTAGGTAGCCTGTATGAGCTCTTCTCTCATCCTTCCTTGGATAAGAGCTCTGTAGATATCTGAAGTGTTAGAATGCTTCACTTCTTTATTTCAAAGTTGCTCTGATTTGAGAAAGTTCTTAACTGTAAACATAGGGATATGCCTTTTACTTTTCCATGGCGCCTTCTGCTTCTTCCATTGCAAATTGCATCCTGACTTTTTTGTACAAATAGTTAGTCTCCTTTTCTAGTTTCAATTTGTTTTTATTGAAAGACAAGGGCCTCAGATACATGAGCATATAGACGCATTGCTTTAGCCATTTAACAGGGTATCCAAAAAGGATAGAAAAACGGAGACTGCAGTGTAGGTTATACAGGGGGGGCTTAGGGCCGCATGCGAATGGGAAGTGAGTGTAGAAAACTATTATGGAACTAGGGGGGAGGAGAGATCAGATGAAGTGCTCCTACTGTCACTGTGTTATTCTTGGAGTTTGGCTTATTCTGCATCATTGTTATTCCTGTCTTTTTTTGGTGGGGGGGGGGGCAGGAGGAGGAGAAGGGGGCTGATCATAGCTGTGTGTGTTCCCTTGATTCTAGCCATATTTAGTTCCCAATTTTTGGAGTGTTGGGAGTGCTGATTAATCATGGCTGAGAGTTTCTCCATGTCATAACCGTGTTAATTCTTTTGATTCCTGTACCCCTGGATGGAGGGTTGATTTGCATCCTCATGCGGCCGCGATGGAGCACCTTGCCGCTGTTATTATAGCTGCTATTAGTCTTGCAGGGGAGCCGGGATATCATCCGGCGGTTTGGCCAGCAACAGGGTCAGCGGGCACAGAGGGATCTCCTACCCGTTACGTTCCAAAAGTAGATGTTGGATCATGGCCCAGAATTTTTGTATCGTGGACACATCCACCAAGTGTGGGCCATGTCCCTTTGACCACACCCTTTTCCAGCATAGGTATGATGTACTGGGGAAGACTGGCCAGTCTATTCGGGGTTAGGTTATGTCACGGTAACTTGTGAAAGGATATAATTAACCCCAAATCTCTGGGTTGAATGAATACGATTTAGATATAATAATATAGTTTATTCCTTAAGAAGGTGAACACACAGGATTATACAAATAACATACAAGGTATCTAACTTACTTAGGGTTGGGCAAGAAGCAATCAGGTACAGGATGTGCAATTCATTCAGTACATCAGGAATCAAGTAGATGTACAGTATAAACAAAGACACAACGAAGACCCTGGGTATGGGCTGACACTGGTTATATGGGATTCCAGTCCTATACCCTAGCATTGGGTGCCAGACATGTGGTGTGACAATATCTGCACCAATCCCTCTTGCCAGCTATCGTGGGAAGCATTGTTGCCCCTGCCCCCCCCCCAGTTAGTTGACACATGCGGACATCTGGCCCTTGGGGTCTCCATTTCTCTAGCCCCACACTAAAGTCAGGGTGCCTAAAAGTCTACCAGACTTGTATTGGTCAGGAAACCTTTGTCTGTAATGTGAATTATGGCACTTACAGTCCACTCAGGCTCTGCGTTTCTCCGCCTTGTTGTACACAATCAGAGTGTTCAAGTCTTTGATCAGGGGGGCTGTTGTAGACAAAGGTCGCCCTCCTGAGCATTAACATAAAGCAGAGCCAGTAACTTTCCCGGGCTTTATAACAGCCTTGCAAAACAGCATTTCTTTAATATCTACACATATTAAAATAATCCATTCGGCTGGTCGGCGTGGGTTGACACTTGCCCGACCCTCATGCCAGAGGGGATCTTCCATGGTGGCCAAGTGTCAGTCGCTGTGACCCACCAAAACCGGAGTACACAATTACAGTTTTAAAGCAGATTTCCAAGAGGCTTTTGCGCATTCAAGTTCATGGCCGAAACCCAAACTTTGCAATTACCCTGACTCCGTTTGTGTGCTCCGAGAGGGTCGGTATTTGCCATGAACTAGGAACTACATGGTGACGAATCTCAGCCCTCTAGGTTTAACAGAACCGGAGTTGTGGGTTCCGGGTTTCTGCTCATTCTGACTTAGCCGTTTTTACTCGCGGTTTACATCCGCCATTAGGTCTATGGCATGACCTTATAGTGAGCGCGACTCTTTACGGGGTATTGACGTCGGATCCGGTCGGGGTCGAGTGAGGGGGTTCCTAGGAAACCAGCGGCAAAACACGTTTTTATTTCGGGGTGCCTATAGAACTTAAGTTTCCCACGCCAATTGAACATTAACTTGACGGGGAGTGATCAAAGCTCTCTTCAAGATAATGTTTCCGCTTTTGCGGTCTGCAGTCTGACGGCGCCCCCGTCGTCTCCGTAGGTTGGCTTTCAGGAATCCCCATTGAAATGCTTTCTCAATTTCCTATGAAATTGGAGAAGGGGTGACCATAAGGCAGACACACTTGATGCAGTTGCATCATTTTATCATCTGAATTATCCAGGTACCACTCTCTTAAATGTGCAGTTCGATCTAGAAAAGGGGCGGCCAACTTCAGTCCTCAAGAGCTATACAGAGGTCAGGCTTTTAGGATATCCCTGCTTCAGCAACAGGTGGCTCAATCTTCGACTGAAACCCTGATTGACCACCTGTGCTGACTCATGGAAATCCTGAAACCTGACTGTTGCTAGCCCTTGAGGAATGACCAAGTTGGCCACCCCCGACACCAGAAAGAAAAGGAGAAAATGTCCGTGTATGTTTAAGGAATTAGGGTCAGATTTACTCCTTTTTATGTTATTCAGATAATGAGAGGTAAGAATGAAGAATGTTAAAATGGGAATTATTTAAAGAATTGTTTGTTGCCATTCAAAGCATACATGACCAGGGTCCCAGCTATCTGAAAGAGCTACAGTATACTGCCATTTATTCATCTCAATCTGCAGATGAAGGACTTTTAACATTTCTCAGAATTGCCTTGACTTTCTTTGGGACCTGAGATTTTACACCACACTGCTCCAACTCTGGAATAGTCTGGTCATACAGGCGCGGAGGCCCTGTATGAGCTGTGTGCAGAGGGCAACACAACGGAGAGTTTTAAGTGAAATTAAACAAAGCTTATTAGCCAGCAGCTTTAAATAGAAACAAATTAGAACAGAAAAACAACAACCTGACGCCATGTACAGTATGGGCCTCACTAACATTTCAGCAGTCCCTATTGAGGGTTGAAATGCTAGTCCTCTTACCAACCTTTTACACAGGAAATAGACAAGTACCTGTAGAACAGGGTGCTTCCCGCGTCAGTCCATGGTCTGTGGTGTGTTCTGCGGGGGTTTCCTCCAGTGGGTTCCAGGAATCAATGCTGCCTGGAACAAGTCTCTTCCCATGGGATCTCTCTGGCAGCACAGACATTCTGTGCTTGAGTTTCTCCCTGGATTCAATGTGCAGGCTTTCTAAATGAGCTAATGAGCCAACTGAGCTGGTCAATTAGGATAGTCTCCTCTGAATTAACCTGCTCAGTGCTGGCTCAAGCTCTCTCACAGGTTTTCCTGCAAAACTACTTCAACGGGAAGGTACCGGTACAGCCCCCTCTCTGGAAATCTATAAAAAACGGCTCCAGACCTACCTGTTTCACCAGACATTTAATTAATTAACCACAACATGTTTTAGCATTCAATAGCTCCAGTACCCCTGTCGGTATTGTATCTTCTTGTGTTTGGTCTCATTTAAACCTTAATAAATAAACTTTTTTTTTTCCCTTTTTTTCAATTGTGAAGTGCTTTGAATCCCATGTTAGAAAATTATGATAAAAAAGTATTATTTATGTTATTATTAACAGCATAATATTACTTTATGGCCAATTTCAAATATTATATAATGTAGTTTATTGACAATTATGCAATATGTTTGCTTTTTGTGCATACTTTAGGTTCAAATAGGAAAAACACTATCAATGAAATACGGAAGGATTAACAAATTATTTCACAGTACTGTACCGTAGTAAAAGATAGATTCCAAGTAGATTTTTTTTCCAGCAAATATCATCATTCTACTTGTACAAATATGTTCGTATTTATATTCTTGGTCATTTTCAGTATCTATTTTCAGTATCCTAAATGCCATATGAACAGCATTTTTCTTCTATTGATACAAGAGATTAGGTAAACTACTTAGGTGGAATGTCAAATTTAATTTTCATGTTTATAAAATAAAATATTTTGTTCGGTTTGGCTTTAGAAAGTTGGTTGTGACAAAGTAATTGGCTCAATAAAAAAAGAAGATAAATGTGGGGTATGTGGTGGAGATAACTCACATTGCAAAGTTGTAAAAGGAACCTTCACAAGAACACCCAAGAAGCAAGGTGAACTGACTAAATATTTCAATATGCTTAATAAAATACAATATGACATTATTAATCTAAAATTGTTTGCCTTTGTTGCCTTGATAATGTAATATTTGTTAACTTGCATTGAGACTTTGGTAACACTTGATGGTTGGAAATTTCATGAACTTGGAGCTTTTAATTGTTTTTAAACACTATATTAACAGCATGTGTAGGTGATCACCGACTGTTAATATTTGTTTTTCTTTAGTAATAATAAATCAGTTTAACGTTAGCCCCTACAACAACATTTAGGGGCTAATTCTGATAGTTGATTTGAAATGGGAATTTTTGGTGGATCGTGTCCAGCTGGCCACTCAGATTATAGGAATCAGCCCCTTAGATGTAATTATTTATTAATGTGTATTGTAGGTGGGCTGCAAAGATTTATGTTGTCTTTCGGACCATAAATACTTTTTGAAAGTACTGTACATAACAAAAAATAATCATCATGATGCATACTGTATCTATTCATGACTATTGTGTATTCTAACAGTATAGAGCTGTGATATAATATATTTTAGGTCATAGGAGTACACAGGTTTCAAGACCTCAAAAGCCTTTTTATACCTTCTAATCTAAAAAAGAAAATGGTAAATTCAGAAAGCCTGCCACAAACTGCATTTGAAATACTCCAAACTAATTAAAAATAACACGCATTAAACTTATTAAATAAAAAGCATGCACAAGAAAACAGGCCAATGTAAAACTTTAAATGGCGTGTAAAGAGTCTTCTAGTGCCAGATGTTTATGGCGAAGACTACTTATTAAATATGCATTAATGTTCTTTGTTAGATTGTAGTTAATAAAGATTCATGTTTTTTTTTTCTTTTTAATAAAGGCTATGTTAGGATTATTGAAATCCAGCAGGTGCACATCATTTACTCATTCAAGAATCTGATGCATCCTTACACAATCTTGGTAAGTGTCATTAGCAGCATGCATTTGCTACTACACTGTTTCTCTGAACTAGAAAATGTAGTTGCTCATTTTATCTAGCATTCTTCTTATTTAAACTGGTTATATAATGATTTGTGAAATCATTCATGTGTGCCATGTATTTCAGTTTAACAATACCTTTAATTCATAAGGACATAGAGGCCAGAAAATTATATGCATACATTACACACACACACAAAAGAATTGGATCATATTGTGTTGTGGCTACATGTATGTGATAAGCGATCACATTGCATGTTCACAACCAAGAAATATCCTCAATAACCTTAATGCTTTGGTTTAAGTTACTTTGCAAGCATTGCTTCAAAATACAATGCCTTACATTATTTTAAAGATACGGTGGCTAGTTGGAATGTGTTACATATTTTTGTGTATGGCAAAGGCAATGAAGGGGTTAAACACCGTGCCAGGCATACTAATAAACATACAGTTCAATACAATACAGTGGCTAGCGGGGGTGGGTGAGGGGGAATTTGGCCTTAGTGGCCGTTTAGGTATTGCGGGGGGGGTTTTGCGGGGGGAGTGTTAACCCCTTCATTACCTTAGCGGTTAATACCGCTAAGGTAAAAAGGGGTAAACCCAACCGCTACCCACCCGCAATGCCTAAACAGCCATCTTGGGCTAATACCCCTTCACCCATCCGTGAGTCCTAAGCACCCACCCGACTGAATATACCCACCCTATAACCATAGAGTAGTATAGTGGTACATCATACTCATATAATAATAATATGGGCATGATAAGCCTCTATATCACTCAATGGGCACCCTAATAAAAATACAGTAATAACAAGACACACAGTAATAAAGCCAACTAAACTACCAAAAAGACCTTACAAATACAAACAGTAGCCAGCTAATCCAATCAATATAATCAATAGCAAAATCAACATTGAATTAATTAAAACATTATCCAATCAAAACAATTAATTCGGAAACAACTCAAAATGAATAGTAACACTAACTAATGTAAACAATGAATTAATCCAACATTAATTAATGTAACCAAAAAAGACAAATAAATAAATTAAAACTATCTCGGAAGTATCCATAAAACACATTAGCTAACATAATATAACATTAAGAACAAGCGAACACCAATCGCAAAGCTTTTATTAATTAACCATAAACAAACAATCACATCCACATCATTAACAAGCGAGAAATGCCCCCAAATATTGGCAAATAATGTATTAATCTGTGCCAAAGAGGTACAGATAATATATTATCAGTCAATGTGCCTCCCCCAAAAAATAAAAAAACACATCCAAAAAATAAACCTGTAAAATGGGCATTTCAAACATTGAATACTTACTTACCATTAGAAGCGGTGGCCCCTCCGACTCCCGGGGAAACAGGAAGTACATACCTTGAAGGCCTCCAACAGCATCCGATGACATCCGCCATCAGGATCCAACTCAGGTACCCCAATCTTCTTTTTTCTTTCTTATACACCGTTCATCTTCATCTGTAACCATTTTTGTTCTTCATCTTCTTCTTCATCTGTAATCCAAATTACCCATGTTAAATCCCAGCCGATGCTGTCTCGTCGGCTTCTTGGGCTCAAATGAGGCGTCACGGCCTTAATATGGCTTGTGACGTCACATTTACCTCAAAATGGTTAACAGCCACCTGATTGGCTGTTAAAACCATGTGCAGACTTTTTTTTTTTTTTTGCCGTGACGTCACTTAAAGGGAATAATGCCAGCCAATCAGAATCGCTGTGCTAATTCCCTTTAAGAGACGTCACGAAGCGGCGTCAGATGGTATTCAGCCAATCAGATCGTGGGAACAAATGCCACACATCTGATTGGCTGAACTACCTTGTGACACAGCGGCTTGGATTTAGTGAGTCATTTAAAGGGAAATTAAGCACAGCCATTCTGAGTGGCTGGCATCATTCCCTTAAGTGACGTCACGGCAAAAAAAATAAAAAAGTCTGCACATGGTTTTAAAGCCAATCAGGTGGCTGTTAACCATTTGAGGGTAAATGTGACGTCACCAGCCAATATTTAAGGCCGTGACGCCTCATTGAGCCAAGAAGCCGAGAGACAGCATCGGCTGGGTTTAACATGGTGGTAATTTGGATTGACAGATGAAGAAAGAAGATAAAGAAGAACAAGAAATGGTTTGCAGATGAAGATAGAAGACGGTGAGTAAAGAAAGAAAAAAGAAGATTGGGGTACCTGAGCGGATCCTTATGGCGGATGTCATTGGATGCTGTTGGAGGCCTTCAAGGTACGTGAGCTTCCTGTTTCCCCAGGAGTCGGAGGGCCACCGCTTCTAATGGTAAGTGATATTCAATGTTTGTAAATGCCTCTTTTTACAGGTTTATCTTTGGATGTGTTTTTTTATTTTTTGGGGGAGGCACACTTGATTGATAATATATTAATCTGTACCTCTTTAGGGTACAGATTAATACATTATTATGCCAATATTTGTGGGGGCATTTCTCGCTTGTTAATGATGTGGATGTGATGTTTGTTTATGGTTAATGTAATAAAAGCTTGCGATTGGGGTTCGCTTGTACTTAATGTTTATTATGTTAGCTAAGGTGTTTTAGGATACTTCCGAGATAGTTTTAATTTATTTATTTGTCTTTAATGGTTACATTAATTAATGTTGGATTAATTCATTGTTAAATTGGTTAGTGTTAATATTCATTTTGAGTTGTTTTTGATAATTGTTTTGATTGGATAATGGTTTAATTATTCAATGTTGATTTGCTATTGATTATATTGATTGGATTAGTGGTACTGTTTGTATTTATGATGAAGGTCTTTTTTGGTAGTTTAGTTGGCTTTTATTACTGTGTGTCTTGTGTATTACTGTATTTTTAGTAGGGTGCCACTTCACTAAATACAAACAGTAGCCAGCTAATCCAATCAATATAATAATTAGCAAAATCAACATTGAATTAATTAAACCATTATCCAATCAAAACAATTAATTCAGAAAACAACTCAAAATGAATAGTAACACTAACCAATGTAAACAATGAATTAATCCAACATTAATTAATGTAACCATGAAAAGACAAATAAATACATTAAAAACTATCTCGAGTATCCTAAACACCTTAGCTAACATAATAAACATTAAGTACAAGCGAACCCCAATCGCAAGCTTTTATTACATTAACCATAAACAAACAATCACATCCACATCATTAACAAGCGAGAAATGCCCCCCAAATATTGGCATAATAATGTATTAATCTGTACCCTAAAGAGGTACAGATTAATATATTATCAATCAATGTGCCTCCCCCAAAAAATAAAAAAACACATCCAAAGAATAAACCTGTAAAAAGAGGCATTTACAAACATTGAATATCTTACTTACCATTAGAAGCGGTGGCCCTCCGACTCCTGGGGAAACAGGAAGCTCACGTACCTTGAAGGCCTCCAACAGCATCCAATGACATCCGCCATAAGGATCCGGCTCAGGTACCCCAATCTTCTTTTTTCTTTCTTTACTCACCGTCTTCTATCTTCATCTGCAACCATTTCTTGTTCTTCTTATCTTCTTTCTTCATCTGTCATCCAAATTACCCCATGTTAAACCCAGCCGATGCTGTCTCTTCGGCTTCTTGGGCTCAATGAGGCGTCACGGCCTTAAATATTGGCTGGTGACGTCACATTTACCCTCAAATGGTTAACAGCCACCTGATTGGCTTTAAAACCATGTGCAGAGACTTTTTTACTTTAAATTTTTTTTGCCGTGACGTCACTTAAAGGGAATGATGCCAGCCAATCAGAATGGCTGTGCTTAATTTCCCTTTAAGATGACATCACTAAATCCAAGATGGCCGCTGTGTCACAAGGTAGTTCAGCCAATCAGAGTGTGGCATTTGTTCCCACGATCTGATTGGCTGAAATACCATCTGACGCCAGCTTCGTGACGTCATCTTAAAGGGAAATTAAGCACAGCGATTCTGATTGGCTGGCATTATTCCCTTTAAGTGACGTCACGGCAAAAAAAAAAAAAAAGTCTGCACATGGTTTTAACAGCCAATCAGGTGGCTGTTAACCATTTTGAGGGTAAATGTGACGTCACAAGCCATATTTAAGGCCGTGACGCCTCATTTGAGCCCAAGAAGCCGACGAGACAGCATCGGCTGGGATTTAACATGGGGTAATTTGGATTGACAGATGAAGAAAGAAGATAAAGAAGAACAAGAAATGGTTACAGATGAAGATAGAAGACGGTGAGTAAAGAAAGAAAAAAGAAGATTGGGGTACCTGAGTTGGATCCTGATGGCGGATGTCATCGGATGCTGTTGGAGGCCTTCAAGGTATGTGAGCTTCCTGTTTCCCCGGGAGTCGGAGGGGCCACCGCTTCTAATGGTAAGTAAGATATTCAATGTTTGTAAATGCCTCATTTTACAGGTTTATTTTTTGGATGTGTTTTTTTATTTTTTGGGGGAGGCACATTGACTGATAATATATTAATCTGTACCTCTTTAGGGCACAGATTAATACATTATTATGCCAATATTTGGGGGCATTTCTCGCTTGTTAATGATGTGGATGTGATTGTTTGTTTATGGTTAATGTAATAAAAGCTTTGCGATTGGTGTTCGCTTGTTCTTAATGTTATATTATGTTAGCTAATGTGTTTTATGGATACTTCCGAGATAGTTTTAATTTATTTATTTGTCTTTTAATGGTTACATTAATTAATGTTGGATTAATTCATTGTTTACATTAGTTAGTGTTACTATTCATTTTGAGTTGTTTTCCGAATTAATTGTTTTGATTGGATAATGGTTTAATTAATTCAATGTTGATTTTGCTATTGATTATATTGATTGGATTAGCTGGCTACTGTTTGTATTTAGTGAAGGGTCTTTTTTGGTAGTTTAGTTGGCTTTTATTACTGTGTGTCTTGTGTATTACTGTATTTTTATTAGGGTGCCCATTGAGTGCTATAGAGGCTTATCATGCCCATATTATTATTATATGAGTATGATGTACCACTATACTACTCTATGGGTATAGGGTGGGTATAGTCAGTCAGGGTGGGTGCTTAGGACTCACGGATGGGTGAAGGGGGTATTAGCCCTAAGGATGGCTGTTTAGGCATTGCGGGTGGGTAGCGGTTGGGTTTACCCCTTTATTACCTTAGCGGTATTAACCGCTAAGGTAATGAAGGGGTTAACTCCCCCCGCAAAACCCCCCCGCAATACCTAAACGGCCACTAAGGGCCAAATTCCCCCTTCACCCACCCCCGCTAGCCACTGTATTGTATTGAACTGTATGTTTATATAGTATGCCTGGCACGGGTGTTTAACCCCTTCATTGCCTTTGCCATACACAGAAAATATGTAACACATTCCAACTAGCCACCGTATCTTTAAAATAATGTAAGGCATTGTATTTAATGAAGCAATGCTTGCAAAGTAACTTAAAACCAAAGCATTAAGGTTATTGAGGATATTTCTTGGTTGTGAACATGCAATAGTGATCGCTTATCACGATACATGTAGCACAAACACAATATGATCCAATTCTTTTTGTGTGTGTGTGTAATGTATGCATATAATTTTCTGGCCTCTATGTCACTTATGAATTAAGGTATTAGTTAAACTGAAATACATGGCACACATGAATGATATTCACAAATCATTATATAAACCAGTTTAAAATAAGAAGAATGGCTAGATAAAATGAGCAACTACATTTTCTAGTTCAGAGAAACAAGTGTAGTAGCAAATGCATGCTGCTAAATGACACTTACCAAGATTGTGTAAGGATGCATCAGATTCTTGAATGAGTAAATGATGTGCACCTGCTGGAATTTCAAATATCCTAACATAGCCTTTATTAAAAAAAGAAAAAAAAACATGAATCTTTATTAACTACAATCTAACAAAGAACATTAATGGCCATATTTAATAAGTAGTCTTCTGCCATAAAACATCTGGCACTAGAAGACTCTTTACAGCCCATTTAAAGTTTTACATTGGCCATGTTTCTTGTGCATGCTTTTTATTTAATAAGTTTAATGCGTGTTATTTTTAATTAAGTTTGGAGTATTTCAAATGCAGTTGTGGGCAGGCTTTCTAAGAATTTACCATTTTCTTTTTTAGATATAGAAGGTATAAAAAGGCTTTTGAGGTCTTGAAAACCTGTGTACTCCTATGACCTAAAATATATTATATCACAGCTCTATACTGTTAGAATAAACAATAGTCATGAATAGATAACAGTATGCATCATGATGATTTATTTTTTGTTATGTACAGTACTTTCAAAAAGTAATTTAGGTCCGAAAGACAACATAAATCTTTGCAGCCCACACTACAATACACATTAATAGAATAATTACATCTAAGGGGCTGATTCCATATAATCTGAAGTGGCCAGCTGGACAACGATCCACCAAAAATTCCCATTTCAAATCAGACGATACAGAATTAGCCCCTAAATGTTGTTGTAGGGGCTAACGTTAAACTGATTATATGTACTTAAAGAAAAACAAAATATTAACAAGTCGGTGATCACCTACACAATGCTGTTAATATAGTGTTAAAAACAATTAAAAGCTCCAGAGTTCATGAAATTTCCAACCATCAAGTGTTACCAAAGTCTGCAATGCAAGTTAACAAATATTACATTATCAAAGGCAACAAAGGCAAACAATTTTAGATTTAATAATGTCATATTGTATTTTATTAAAGCATATTGAAATATTTAGTCAGTTCACCTTGCTTCTTGGGTGTTCTTGTGAAGGTTCCTTTTACAACTTTGCAATGTGAGTTATCTCCACCACATACCCCACATTTATCTTCTTTTTTTATTGAGCCAATTACTTTGTCACAACCAACTTTCTAAAGCCAAAAACGAAAAAATATTTTATTTTATAAACATGAAAATTAAATTTGACATTCCACCTAAAGTAGTTTACCTAATCTCTTGTATCAATAGAAGAAAAATGCTGTTTACATATGCATTTAGGATACTGAAAATAGATACTGAAAATAGACCAAGAAATATAAATACGAACATATTTGTACAAGTAGGGAATGATGATAATTTGCTGGAAAAAAAATCTACTTGGAATCTATCTGTTAACTACTGTACAGTACTGTAGAATAATTTGTTAATCCTTCCGTATTTCATTGATAAGTGTTTTTCCTATTTGAACCTAAAGTATGCACAAAAAGCAAACATATTGCATAATTGTCAATAAACTACATTATATAATATTTGAAATTGGCCATAAAGTAATATTATGCTGTTATAATAATAACATATAATAATAACTTTATTTATATAGCACTTTTCTAACAATGGGATTCAAAGCACTTCACAATTGAAAAAAAGGGAAAAAAAAAAAGTTTATTTATTAAGGTTATAAATGAGACCAAACACAAGGAAAGATACAATACCGGACAGGGTGGTACTGGAGCTATTGAATGCTAAACAGGTTGTGGTTAATTAATTAAATGTCTGGTGAAACAGGTAGGTCTGGAGCCTGTTTTATAGATTTCCAGAGAGGGGGCCTGTAACCGGGTACCTTCCCTGTTGAAGTAGTTTTGCAGGAAAACCTGTGAGGAGAGCTTGAGCCCAGCACTGAGCAGGTTAATTCAGAGGAGACTATCCTAATTGACCAGCTCAGTTGGCTCATTAGCTCATTTAGAAAGCCTGCAGCATTGAATACAGGGAGAAGCTCAAGCACAGAATAGTCTGTGCTGCCAGAGAGATCCCATGGGAAGAGAGACTTTGTTCCAGGCAGCATTGATTCCTGGAACCCACTGGAGGAAACCCCCGCAGACACCACCACAGACCATGGACTGACGCGGAGAGCACCCTGTCTACAGGTACTTGTCTATTTCCTGTGTAAAAGGTTGGTAAGAGGACTAGCATTTCAACCCTCAGATAGGGACTGCTGAAATGTTAGTGAGGCCCATACTGTACATGGCGTCAGGTTGTTGTTTTCTGTTCTAATTTGTTTTCTATTTAAAGCTGCTGGCTAATAAAGCTTATGTTTAATTTCACTTAAAAACGTCTCCGTTGTGTTGCCCTCTGCACACAGCTCATACAGGGCCTCGCGAACTGTATGACGCAGACTATTCCAGAGTTGGAGCAGTGTGGTTAAAATCTCAGGTCCCAAAGAAAGTCAAGGCAATTCTGAGAAATGTTAAAAGTCCTTCATCTGCAGATTGAGATGAATAAATGGCAGTATACTGTAGCTCTTTCAGATAGCTGGGACCCTGGTCATGTATTGCTTTGAATGGCAACAAACAATTCTTTAAATAAATTCACCATTTTAACATTCTTCATTCTTACCTCTCTATTCTGAATAACATAAAAAAGGAGTAAATCTGACCCTAATTCCTTAAACATGACACGGACATTCTTCTTTGTTTTCTTCTGGGTCGGGGGTGGCCAACTTGGTCAGTCCTCAAGGGCTAGCAACAGGTCAGGTTTCAGGATTTCCATGAGTCAGCACAGGTGGCTCAATCAGGGTTTCAGTCGAAGATTGAGCCACCTGTGCTGAAGCAGGGATATCCTAAAAGCCTGACCTCTGTATAGCTCTTGAGGACTGAAGTTGGCCGCCCCTGTTCTAGATCGAACTGCACATTTAAGAGAGTGGTACCTGGATAATTACAGATGATAAAATGATGCAACTGCATGCAAAGTGTGTCTGCCTTATGGTCACCCCTTCTCCAATTTCTATGAGAATTGAGAAATGCATTTCAATGGGGATTCCTGAAAGCCAACCTACGGAGACGAGCGGGGCAGCCAGTCAGACTGCAGACCGCAAAAGCGGAAACATTATCTTGAAGAGAGCTTTGATCACTCCCCGGTCAAGTTAATGTTCAATTGGCGTGGGAAACTTAAGTTCTAGGGCACCCCGAAATAAAACGTGTTTTGCCGCTGGTTCCTAGGAACCCCCTCACTCGACCCCGACCGGATCCGACAGTCAATGACCCCGGTAAAGAGTCGCGCTCACTATAAGGGTCATGCCATAGACTCTAATGGCGGATGTAAAAGCCGCGAGTAAAAACGGCTAAGTCAGAATGAGCAGAAACCCGGAACCCACAACTCCGGTTCTGTTAAACCTAGAGGGCTGAGATTCGGTCACCATGTAGTCCTAGTTCATGGCAAATACCGACCCTCTCGGAGCAACAGAACGGAGTCAGGGTAATTGCAAAGTTTGGGTTTCTGCCATTGACTTGAATGGCGGAAAAAAGCCTCTTTGGAAAATCTGCTTTTAAAACTGTAATTGTGTATCTCCGGTTTGGTGGGTCACAGCGAGCTGACACTTGGCCACCATGGAGAGTCCCCTCTGGCATGAGGGTCTGGCAAGTGTCAACCCGCTCGACCCAGCCGAATGGATTATTTTAATATGTGTAGATATTAAAGAAAATGCTGTTTTGCAAGGCTGTTATAAAAGCCCGGGAAAGTTACTGGCTCTGCTTTATGTTAATGCTCAGGAGGGCGACCCTTTGTCTACAACAGCCCCCCTGATCAAAGACTTGAACACTCTGATTGTGTACAATAAGGCGGAGAAACGCAGAGCCTGAGTGGACTGTAAGTGCCATAATTCACATTTACAGACAAAGGGTTTCCTGACCAGATACAAGTCTGGTAGACTTTTAGGCACCCTGACTTTAGTGTGGGGCTAGAGAAATGAGACCCCAAGGGCCAGATGTCCGCATGTGTCAACTAACTGGGGGCATGGTGCAACAATGCTTCCCACGATAGCTGGCAAGGAGGGATTGGGTGCAGATAATTGTCACCCAATGTCTGGCACCCAATGCTAGGGTATAGGACTGGAATCCCATATAAACCAGTGTCAGCCCATACCCAGGGTCTTCGTTGTGTCTTTGTTATTACTGTACATCTACTTGATTCCTGATGACTGAATGAATTGCCAATCCTGTACCTGATTGCTTCATTGCCCAACCCTAAGTAAGTGTTATATCCTTGTATGTTATTTGTATAATCCTGTGTGTTCACCTTCTTTAAGGAATAAACTATATTTATTATATCTAAATCGTATTCAATTCAACCCAGAGATTTGGGGTATATTATATCCCTTCACAAGTTACCGTGACATACCTAACCCCGAATAGACTGAGCCAGATCTTCCCCAGTACATCATACCTATGCTGGAAAGGGTGTGGTCAGAGAGGGGACATGGCCCACACTTGGTGGATGTGTCCACAGATACAAAAATTCTGGGCCATGATCCAACATCTACTTTTGGACGTAACGGGTAGGAGATCCCTCTGTGCCCGCTGACCCTTGTGCTGGCCAAACCGCCGGATGATATCCCGGCTCCCCTGCAAGACTAATAGCAGCTATAATAACAGCGGCAAGGTGCTCCATCGCGGCCGCATGGATGCAAATCAACCCTCCATCCAGGGGTACAGGAATCAAAAGAATTAACACGGTTATGACCATGGAGAAACTCTCAGCCATGATTAATCAGCACTCCCAACACTTCCAAAAAATATGGGAACTAAATATGGCTAGAATCAAGGGAACACACACAGCTATGATCAGCCCCCCTTCCTCCTCCTGCCCCCCCCCCACCCAGAAAAAAGACAGGAATAACAATGATGCAGAATAAGCCAAACTCCAAGAATAACACAGTGACAGTAGGAGCACTTCTCTGATCTCTCCTCCCCCCTAGTATCCATAATAGTTCTACGACTCACTTCCCATTCGCATGCTGCCCTAAGCCCCCCCTGTATAACCTACACTGCAGTCTCCGTTTTTCTATCCTTTTTGGATACCCTGTTAAATGGCTAAAGCAATGCGTCTATATGCTCATGTATCTGAGGCCCTTGTCTTTCAATAAAAACAAATTGAAACTAGAAAAGGAGACTAAACTATTTGTACAAGAAAAGTCAAGGATGCAATTTGCAATGGAAGAAGCAGAAGGCGCCATGGAAAAGTAAAGAGGCATATCCCTATGTTTACAGTTAGAACTTTCTCAAATCAGAGCAGACTTTGAAATAAAGAAGTGAAGCATTCTAACACTTCAGATATACTACAGAGCTCTTATCCAAGGAAGGATGAAGAGAGAAGCTCATACAGGCTACCTACAGAGGGATGAAAGCTTGTCAGCTTTATTGGCGGAATAAAGCACCCTGCATTCTTCATTACATTTGGAGAATGCAACAACAAAGAAGGAAGAATGAACATTTGAAGCAACGTGTTAAATTGGTTTACTGTATGGGCATTTAAATTTTTTTTGAAATGTAATGTATTTTATTTGCTGCTTTTTCTTATTTTTTATTTGTAGCTTGCCCATTGACTGCCATAGTGTCAACCATGCCCATAAGGCACGCTGTACCACTGTGTCAATATTTGGTTTATTTGGGGTGGGGTAGTTGCCCCTGGGAGGGTGGTTAGGCCTCCTGGGTTTGTAGCGGGAAGGGGGTTAACCCCTTAATTACCATAGTGGTTAATAACCGTTAAGTTGAAAAAGGGGTTAGTGGCCAGTAGATAGTTTTTTTTAATTTTACTGTTGGTGCCCACAGAAGACAAGGAGGATGAGGTTGACCTTCATTCTGGCAGGGGTAAGTACAACTTTAATTTACTATATGCTAGGACTGGGTCATGTTTTGGTTATGTTTTATTTTTTAATGGACAAATTATCTACTATCCAGATGTGGATAATACAGATTTTGCCCATTACTGTACTTTAGGTGTTTGGAGGGGGGGGGGGGGCTGTTCAATGTATTGTATTGATGTTTGTATTGTAATGTTTATTGGGGTAGAGGAAGTGGGTGAAGGGAGTAGTTGCCAAAAAGCCTAACCACTCACCCTGGGGAGACTACCCTTATCACCCACTGAATCACCAATAAACCAGGTTGTCTGGCTTAACCCCTTCATTGCCTTAGAGGTTAACTGCTAAGGTAATGAAGCTGCTTTTATTTTATTTTATTTTAATAATACAGTATTGTAGCAGGGGGTCTCTGGAGCTGAACCACATTGATGTCAGGTCCGACGACCCCCTGCTTCCTGAGTTACAAGTCCCAGTATTGGGTGCCAGTATAGCTCTGCTTTGTTTAAATCTCCCGATCACGTGGGCCGTGATGTGGGAGAATTTAAGCATGTCTGCTGGGATACTGGCACCCCATAACTGGGCCTGTAAGTCCGGAAGCAAGGGGCCCAAACCTGGAATCAATATGGTTCATCTCCGGAGAATCCCTGCTACAATACTGTATTATTAAAATAAAATAAAAGCCCTGTGATCCCCTGTTAGAGGCACGCAGGTAGAGTGACTGATTCAGTCTCTCTCAGTGCGCGTCTCTTACAGCCAGGTGCAACCCGGTAGGATTCACACAGCGCGAGTTCCATTAAAACGGAGGGACCCCCACTATGTTAATCCGATGGGCCATTAAGTCTGGCTGTTGGGATCTATGGAGAGGATACCATGCAGCACCCGCAAGGCAGGAGAGCTAGAACCGACAGTTTCATCTTTAGTATTATCTTTATTTAATATGGATGCTTCCCTTCTTGTCAAACTCCAACTTCCCCCTACTCTACCTCCATGACCCCTAGCTATTTCCCCATTGCTATCTATTCTTTCCAGCTCGTTACCTCTTTATTGTCCCTCCACCCTCCTTCTTAGTTTAACATATCCTCTAACCTTTTAACATCCTCCCCCTAGCACAGAAGATTCCTCTACGTTGAGGTGAAATCCATCCCTACCATAAAGATAGCACGTAACAGAAAAGGCATCCTGGTGCTCTAAAAACCGAAAACTTCCATACACCACTTTTTAGCCATGCATCAACCTCTCTAATCTCCATCTGTTTCTCTGGGGTAGCACCTGGCACTGGTAGTATATATGTATTACCTTGGAGGTCCTTGCCTTAAGCTTGTGGCCTAAATCTCTGAAATATTTTTTTCTAACTTTGTCATTGGTGCCAACATGTACCAAGACCACTGGAACAGTCCCAGCCCCTCCCAACAATCTGTCTTCCCGATCCACAATGTTCTGAACCCAAGCCCCTGGGAGACAATAAACTGTTCGGGTCAAGCAGTCACGGCAACAGATTGACCTTACCTCCTAATAATGGTGTAATCTACCATCACAACCTTTCTCATTCTCTGGGTATCCTGAATTCCCTCTGTCCTGGAGGAACTTTTCACCTGGCTGCAGAGGAATCGGTCTCTCCCATCTTTTCCATTCCGGTCCTGACCCCCCCCCCCCCTAATATCTTTTATCAATCTGGAAAATCTATTGGGATGGATAAACTCATAGGACCATTTCAGTGTAAGATGGGTAGGCAGATTATTGGAGATAAGGAAAAAGCAGAGGTATTAAACAAATTATTTGCCTCTGTGTTTACCAGGGAAGAATCAAGTTCAAAAGTAGTGCCGCAGGAGGAAGCCACAACCTCCATATTAACGAACAATTGGTTAACTGAGGAAGAAGTTCATAAGCGACTTGAAAAAATTTAAGTAAATAAGTCACCTGGCCCCGATGGCATACATCCAAGAGTTCTCAAGGAGTTAAGATCAGTCATAGCCAAACCATTATATTTAATATTCAAGGAATCCATTTCCACAGACTCAGTACCACAAGATTGGCGTAAAGCAGAAGTGGTGCCTATATTTAAAAAGGGAGCTAGATCACAACAGGGAAATTACAGACCTGTAAGCCTGACTTCAATAGTGGGGAAACTACTTGAAGGTTTAATACGGGATAATATTCAGGAATACCTAATGGAAAACAAAATTACAGTATTACTAATAGTCAGCATGGATTTATGAAGGATAGATCATGCCAAACTATCCTTATTTGTTTCTTTGAGGAGGTAAGTAGGAATTTAGACCAGGGTAATGCAGTTGATGTGGTCTACTTAGATTTTGCAAAGGCTTTTGATACAGTTTCACACAAGAGGTTGGTGTACAAAATAAAGAAAATTGGACTCAGTAATAATATATGCACCTGTATTGAAAACTGGTTAAAGGGCAGACAACAGAGGGTTGTCATAAATTGCACAACAAAAGAAAAAGAAACCCCTATAACGAGACCACTCTAAACAGATTCATCCACTGATATCACCTGAGGAATCAAGTATTGTAATAAATTGATGATTCATTTAAAATAATTTTTATTGGGAGACACCCCAAAATTAAAATAATGCAGGTAAGTGAACCTCCTCTGAGGCTTGCCTATAATCTAAAGTGCGAATTAAAATGAAGTGGGTATAAACTGGGGTATAGAGCCCCAATATATCATATAGGTGGGACTACTGTATAAAGCCATCACGTATAAATGCAGAAGCACATCTGAATAAGTGTAGCTAATCACCAGACTCTGAATGGTTAATAAGTGACCTATACAGAGTATTGTAAGGATCTACTGTCACAAAAAGTCTCAATACATACTGTACTGTGGGGGTACAATGCCTGTGGCCAAATGTATAAGTGAGTGTCAATATGTAACACTCATAACATCTCTGGCCTCCCTCGTAACAATCTGTGCAGTATAATGTGAACACATCAGTGTACACTACGGTTAACACCTAGATCCTTGTTAGATAAACATTTATGTTGGAGCGTTAATATCACTCATAGTGTAAATGGAGCCTTGACAAATCCAGTAGCGAAACGTACGTCAGCAATTGGACGTACTGACGCCACTGGGAGAGGTTACAGAGACTGCCTGTCCTCTACCCATAGCACTGCTGTAACTTCTATATGATTTTAGCTCCGCTTTTGAGTACAGACATTTTCAAAGTACTAACACGTCTATCTTTTATCTTAGGAAGGGGGTATAACTGATTCTGGGATCTATGCTTACATATGTTGCTATAAGAGTTCGTTGTTATACCACAGTTACCACCGTGACAAGGAGACACTGCGTCAGACATTACCAGTCTGTCACTCTGTCTAGTCACACATTCTTTGTAAGCTACCAAGTTTGTGCAGCAATCTAGAGCTTTTATCTGGATATATCTACTACATGGGCTAACTAAGAGACATTTTGTCAGACATACTAAGCCTGTCATTCTGTCCAGTTACCTAGCTCTGAGACTGATAAGACTGAATAGTCTGGAAACGTGTGGTGCTTTAAAAGCACACTGCTATATGCCTGTGAGGTTTATTGTATGATACCTCTCAATGTTATCGGGCAGTGACATTCTGTCAAACATTAACTGTTTGACAATCTGTCCAGTCTCGCAGCCTATTAACACTCACTCACTTTTCTTGAAAGTGATTGTATACCATTGTTACACGGCCTAATATAGGTGCAGCATTTCCTCTATGCATATAGCCGTGGGCATAATATGTGTTCACATGATGTTTAAACTGCACAGGAGCTACAGTACAATGTTTAACTATTTGTTTGACCATATATGTGGTTAACTACAACGAACATTTACACTATGAGTGATATTAACGCTCCAACATAAATGTTTATCTAACAAGGATCTAGGCGTTAACCGTAGTGTACACTGATGTGTTCACATTATACTGCACAGATTGTTACGAGGGGGGCCAGAGATGTTATGAGTGTTACATATTGACACTCACTTATATATTTGGCCACAGGCATTGTATCCCCACAGTACAGTATGTATTGAGACTTTTTGTGACAGTAGATCCTTACAATACTCTGTATAGGTCACTTATTAACCATTCAGAGTCTGGTGATTAGCTACACTTATTCAGATGTGCTTCTGCATTTATACGTGATGGCTTTATACAGTAGTCCCACCTATACGATATATTGGGGCTCTATACCCCAGTTTATACCCACTACATTTTAATTCGCACTTTAGATTATAGGCAAGCCTCAGAGGAGGCATAGGTTCACTTACCTGCATTATTTAAATTTTGAGGTATCTCCCAATAAAGATTATTTTAAATTAATCATCAATTCATTACAATACTTGATTCCTCAGGTGATATCAGTGGATGAATCTGTTTAGAGTGCTCTCGTTATAGGGGTTTCTTTTCTTTTGTTGTGCACCTTACATTGCCCCTGATTGTAGCACCTCCAGTCAGGCTGTAGCGAGGGTTAACCTTTCCCTTCCCCCAACCCACCTCCCCCTTCCCACAACCCCCCACCCCCTTCCCTTAAGTGTTTGTCATAAATTGAACTTTTTCAGGTTGGGCTAAAGTCGTGAGTGGAGTACCTCAGGAATCGGTACTGGGACCCCTGCTTTTTTAACTTGTTTATTAATGACCTTGAGGTTGGGATCAAGAGCAAAGTCTCCATCTTTGCTGATGATACTAAATTGTGTAAGGTAATAGAATCAGAGCAGGATGTAATTTCTCTTCAGAAGGACTTGGAGAGACTGGAAACGTGGGCAGGTAAATGGCAGATGAGGTTTAATACAGATAAATATAAGGTTATGCATTTGGGATGCAAGAATAAAAAGGCAACTTACAAATTAAATGGAGATATATTGGGGGAATCCTTGATGGAGAAGGATTTAGGAGTGCGTGTAGACAGCAGGCTTAGCAATAGTGCCCAAAGTCATGCAGTAGCTGCAAAGGCAAAGAAGATCTTATCTTGCATTAAACGGGCAATAGATGGAAGGGAAGTAAACATAATTATGCCCCTTTACAAAGCATTAGTAAGACCACACCTTGAATATGGAGTACAATTTAGCACCAATCCTAAGAAAAGACATTATGGAACTAGAGAGAGTGCAGAGAAGAGCCACCAAATTAATAAAGGGGATAGATAAATCAAACTTATGAGGAGAGGTTAGCTAAATTAGATTTATTTACATTAGAAAAGAGGTGTCTATGAGGGGATATGATAACTATGTACAAATATATTCGGAGACAATACAAGGAGCTTTCAAAAGAACTATTCATCCCACGGGCAGTACAAAGGACTAAGGCCATCACTTAAGGTTGGAGGAAAGGAGATTTCACCAGCAACAAAGGAAAGGATTCTTTACAGTAAGGGCAGTTAGTTAAAATGTGGAATTCATTACCCCACGGAGACTGTGATGGCAGATACAATAGATTTATTAAAAAAAAGTTGGACATCTTTTTGATGGAAAGGTATACAGGGATACCAAATAGTATAACATGGGAAGATGTTGATCCAGGGATTAATCCGATTGCCAATCTTGGAGTCAGGAAGGAATTTATTTTTCCCCTTATGATATATCATGGATGATATGACACTGTATTTTTGGTTTGTCTTCCTCTGGATCAATAAGTAAGTATAGATAGGATAAAGTATTTGTTGTCCAAATTTAGCATCGGTTGAATTGATGGACCTATGTCTTTTTTCAACTCATCTACTATGTATGTAACTATGTAACTCAGGACTGGCCTGCCTCTTCCCCCTGCTTCCCTTCTAACTTGTACCACAGCAACCTCCTCTTCCTTTCCTCACTCACACAGCTCCACCATCTGCAACACTAGCCCAAGCCAGGCCCTGCCAGTGAGCACTAAACTTCTTTCACATTTTAATGTCCCTCAATATTGCAATTTCCTCTCACCTCAGCAACCTGAGACAAAATGCACCCCTTGTTCACACTTCAAACCAGTATGCTCCCAGGAACAGCTTTTCCAAGTACACATACATGTGGCCGATGGCATTGAGTGGCATTCTCAATCCTGCTCATAGTTGCACTATGGAGTATCAAGTGATAAGAATTAACATACTTATACATATAGTACTATTGACTTCTAAATGTTTCTTGTTTTTGTGTCCTACTCCTTCTGGGGTATTTAAAATTACGACCCTTTGACTAGCTAAACTGTTGCAAATAATTGCAAATACAGCAATTTATTACAGCCTTTGCAATGCAAACAATGTTATCTGCATGTGTTTTTAACATTAACCCACTAGCAACAAAATATTGAAAGATTGTGTAAAATACTTCCAGTATAGGGACCTTGCCTGAAGTTTGTACTTTGTTAAAGGTATTCTTTAGATATTGGATATTGAACCAAAATACTGTATGCTTATAAATCACTCACCAGACATTCACCTCTAACACAAACACTGTAAGAGTCTTTATATGAGCAGTGTTGGCCATCATGTGCCAGTCTCTTCATATATACTACATCTCCGATTCTTTTGATTGACAGTAAAGGTGGCATCTTCTTTTCTGGAAGGTGACATCACAATTCTAAATTAATCTGGATGTTACTTTTTTTAAATTCAGCCCATATTTTTTGTTGTCTCACGACATAAAAAGATAATAATATAGATTAGCAAGAAATCATGATATAAAACACACGGCATAAAACAAGAATATACCATTAAATAAATATAAAATACTATGCAACTATAGTATAATAAAGTTTGACAATTCAGCAGATTGAAATATGAACCTAATTTGTGTGCTTTGCTTGATTTTTTTTACTCCAAGTTAAATACGAGCGGAAACCTTAGAATTCTCATCTCTGATACGTTGTTTTGTTTGTTTGTTGTTTTTTTAGAAACTGAGAATACTTTTTGATTGTGAACAGAAAAGTGCAAACCTACAGAATACACAAAGTTTCGAATTTCAAACATTGTTTCAATTTTCTTCCTCCCTCCTTTTTCCCCCATAGTATTTTACAAATCATAATCCAATTGCGTTCCTGCAAAACTATAACACAAAGTTGTTTAAGGACCAAAATGCCAGTGTACTGTACGTGGTTGTGTGTGTAATATATATACAGGCATACCCCGCATTAATGTACGCAATAGACCGGCAGCATGTACACTGGCGACACACAGTTTATTACACTGCGGCCAGATCCGCAAGCCGGGAGATTTCCGGCTTGCTAGTGGCCGCCCCTCGGCGTGCCGCGCGTCATAGACGCGCGGTCACGTCTCTTCGGGAGCGGGCGCCCCCTGCACGCGCGTCCAGGGGCTCCCCGAGGAGCCCTGGTGTCCCGCGATCGCGGGACAGCGGCAGGGGGTTCCGGGGGACCCGGCGGACCCGGCAGCGGTAGGGAGAGAGCGCCCCGATCGGAGGCGCTCTTCCGCTGCTTCGGCGCGCGCCCGTCACTGCTCGGCGCGCGCAGGCTACTGCTGCGGCACAGAACGGGCAAATGCCGAATAAACTGTGCCGCAGCAGTATGTAAAGCGAAAATGTACTTAAAGTGAGCACTACCTTTTCCCCACTTATCGATGCATGTACTGTACTGCAATCGTCATAAACGTGCATAACTGATGTAAATAACACATTTGTAACAGGCTCTATAGTCTCCCCGCTTGTGCACGCTTCGGTACAGGTAGGGAGCTGGTATTGCTGTTCAGGACGGTGCTGACGCGGTGAAGAGGCAGCACTCACTTCAAAATATAAAAGTGTATTAGGCATGTGAAGACAGACAACCAATCCCGATGTTTCGGCTCCGGAACGGAACCTTATATCAAGGGGGTGCAACATACAAATTACAGACAAGACATATATACAAAAACCAAACCTAATCACCTGTGCAAAATTTCCTAATTGTAGTTTGCCGCGAAAGGTAAAATTACTGATGTCAAAACGGAACCGCCATCTTGGAAGAGGCGCGCACTGCCATGTGTACATGACTAATGGCCGATCGAGGGTGCCATCTTGAATGTGGCACTTCCATTGCGCATGGCAATTCACAAAAGTGACGTTCAGCTTACCCATGCTGTAGAAGGGTTGGTAGAGATTGTAAAACACCCCAGTACCTGTATTAATAACCTGGCTCATGCGTAACCCTCTAAATACTCTGTGACGGCCGCAAATCTATCTAGAAATGCGGAGCCACCATCTTGGAGGAGGAAGCGCAGAACAGTCACGGCCGATCAAATACGCCATCTTGGAAGTGGCACATATATTGCACATGCGCAATTCAAATATGTGTCAAGCACCTTACCTACAGTATAGGGGAGATAGAAGATAATAGGAAAACCCACCAGTGTCTCTAATAATCATTAAACACATGCGCAGCACCTCTAGTCCTCCATGACAGCCACAAAACCAAATGTAAATATACACTAAAGGGAAAGAAAACCACAATATAGAAGTACCACATAGAGGATAATAACCTACCTAGATACAACGATACCTAAAACCTCACAAGTCTATTCTTATTACCAATACATGTCTAAATAAAGTACAACCCTCTTACACTCGCACACGCCATCTGCAGATATCTACATTTACGTATTATATTACTCATTTAATAAATGCTAACTCATATATGATGTTTATGAAACTGAAGCGATAGAAAACCATATCTAGCTAGTAATTTATAAGTGCCATAGTTTTACCTGAGAAAGTACAAGATATTATATATCTAATAGAAGGACGATAAAGACAATTATGATATACTGGCTAATAATACCCCAAATGAAAAGACTAGGGACAACCACAGGACATGATGTGAGGACAGGGAGTGTGAAAACATAAGGGAAAAAATGCGTGAGTGGAAAATAACCACCCTAGTAATAAATGTAAATTTAAAACATATATATTTACGGGCAAGATTTGCGCAGATCTTGCAGCAGAAAGAACTCACTGGATGAGCCCTTTCAGAGGTGCGAACTTCACGTCCCCGGTTGCTCGCCATTTTTGCAAATGTTGCTATCACTGGTATTCAGGGCTTTCTGCATACCGTAATAGAAATGCTGTCAAAAATGGCAATTTAAAAACCCTGGCGATTTTTTTTATTGGCGCTTAGTGCATAGGCCCCAAAGTTGGTATCCTGTCCGAACTGTGCTCAAATATACCTGCACCAGGCAGTGCCTATGTACATATTTGTTGCACCAGGGTTGCCACCTTTCTTACGAAGGCCAACCCGGAGATACTTTGTAAAATGTAGCGCTTACCTTCAGTGCATCTCCAGGCATCCTTCGGAATTCCTCACACATCTCCTCCTGCAAGCCGCCTATATGACACGCGGCATCAAATGGTGCTGCGTTTGCCATGACAACGGGATGCTTTATGGCGTTTGAGGTGGCAGATCATAATGTCACGTAGCATCTTGTTGTCATGATAACATACATCACGTGTGATGCTGTGATGCTCACGTGGCATTGCAACGCCATTTGATGCCTCACGGCCATATTGACAGAGTTGAAGGGAAGATGCCGGGTGGACGCCGGGGTGCTGGGAGACGCGGGCGCTGCCTCCGCCACGGAATGCCACCACTCGGAGGTTTACTAGGTAAACCCATAGACCATAGATATGTGGCCAAAACCCATAGTCTCCGGGCCAAACCCGGAGTGGTGGCAACCCTGGATGCACCATTTTCCCAGAACTCCTGGTCCGAGTTACGTTAGGACTAAAACCATTTAAACAAGAAACATTTTTTTTTTTATAAACAGTAATAAAATAACTTCCATCAGGATGCTCATAAGAAGCCACTGGTGTTTAGCATCCTGATATTCAAAGAATGCATCCCATTGTCTGCACTGTCCTCTCGGAAGTCATCAAAGTATTTGTCACAATCTTCAGTGTTACAAAGTTGTAACTCATAGCTTTGCCCTTTACATGACGACCTCCATTAGCTGGGCTGTAGATAAGATCAAAAAGGGAAGGTTAGCTTTTGGCAGATACAAATACTATAAACGAGGTGACAATATTATAGACTTATGCCTTAATGCTCCTTGGCAATAACACCAGAAGCAATAAAACCAAGCAGGTTTAATTACCTTTTCTTTTGTCCCCGTAGGTATAAACTCTTAATATGCTCCCCGTACCATTCATGTCAACAGCTTCCTCTAGCCAGACGCATTAGGTTTCATGTTGGTTAGGCTAGTTCAATTGCCTGTCCTACTGATGTTTTAATAGCTCTGGCCAATCTGACTTTGATTATGTGTGCTCCTTCTGAAACCCTGCACCTCGCTGTTTATTCTTTCTTTTTATATGTGTCTGATTTGTAAACAATGTGCTATGTATTTGTACAGAGTATGACTTTTGGAAATATTTTAGTGGGTTTTAAAAGTACTTGCATATTCATGAATGTATTTGATAAGCTTTGTCACAGTAATATAACGTTAAGTTAAAACCCCCATAACCAAAGCAAATGATTAATGTTGCTTAATTATGCAAACAGGTCTAAACTGTATTAGGCATGTTCAGACTAAGGGTATTCCTTTGAGTCTGAATAGCAGCATTAAGTGGCACAGAAGTTACATAGTTCTATATGATGAGTTGAAAAAAGACGTAGGTCCATCAAGTTCAACCTACAGTATGACTAATTTAGACAACAGATACTTTATCCTATATCTATACTTACTTATTGATCCAGAGGAAGGCAAAAAACCCCATTAAGGGGAAACATTAATCCTTCCTGACTCCAAAATTGGGAATCGATTAATCGCTGATCAACATCTTCCCATGTATACTTATTGGTATATCCCTGTATACCTTTCTCATCTAAAAAGATGTCCAACCTTTTTTTGAACAAATCTGTTGTATCGGCCATCCACAGTCCCGCCATGGGTAATGAATTCCACATTTTAACTGCCCTTACTGTAAAGAACCCTTTCCTTTGTTGCTGGTGAAATTCCTTTCTCCAACCTTAATGGATGGCCCGAGTCCTTTGTACTGCCCTGGGATGAATCGTTCTTTTGAAAGCTCCGTGTATTGTCCCTAAATATTTGTATATAGTTATCATATCCCCTTTTATTCGCCTCTTTTCTAATGTATAATATCTAATTAGCTAGCCTCTCCTCATAATTGTAACATCCGCCGCAACTCCTGCTGAAAACCGGCCGGCTGACGCGTCACACGGCAGACCCACGCGCCTGCACACTGCCAAGCCGGTACGCGCATGCTCTGAATGGACCGTCGGCGCATCCCACGGGAGGAATCTCGGCCGCACGTTCCGCGTGACGTCAGCGCTCTGCCCGCGCATCGTAACCGCGTGTGGGTTGCCTGTCAACCAAAGTAATCGCCACGGAAGCCTGACCCTGCAGGCTGTTTCAGATTAGTACCTTCCTGACACCATTGGAGGCCGGATCACACCCCTGCAAGGTAATTGGATCCTTCCTACTTATATACCTGCCCTGTCTGTCATTCCTTGCTGAGCATAAACCCTGTTATGCATTGTGCTCACCGTGCATTTTAGTTGTGTCTGTAATCCCTGCTTGGCCTTACTGTACCTGTCTGTTCTCTCCTGACCTATCCTGGCTGTTCCTCGGATTCTTACACTCTCCTGCCTGCCTGTGACCTCGCTTCGTCCCTGACCATTCTACCTTCTAATACCCTGGACCTTGGCTACGGAAATCTACCATCCTCCACTCTCCAACCCGAATTACGGCCAGTACCCTGACTACCCTGACCTCTCAACTATACTGTACGACTTGGACTACGCATTCCGGACAGGACTGGTTTGGGTCAGTGTCTTTCCATCCCCACCTCAGCCCACGGTCTTCATCTGTTTGTGTGTGACCGCAGCGTGACAATATGCTCAGCCCAACAAACATGGACACCCTGCTGAGGTGGCCCGACGTTTAACACACCATGATGAATGCTTCCGGCACTTACAGATCATTCAACATTTAAGGACAACTATCTCCCAATTACGACAGACGTTGATCCCTTACCGAGCAAGTTAGACGCCTGACCTTATCTACAGCCAACACCGTCCACTCGCAACCGCCTCCCGTTCCCACGACGCCTACCTTGAGCCACGACTACCAACGCCCAACGGGAGGCAGGGAATCCCACCGGTGTCGGGGGTTTATGAAACCAGTGCTCATACAGTTGAGCTGCTTCCCTCTCACTTACCTTCCTCACGATCAAAGGTCGCGTACATACTCTCCTTGTTGAGTGACGCCGCTCTACGCTGGGCCTTCTCCATCTGGAGCAACACCCCGATCTCGCCCTCTTCATCGCCGAGTTCAGAGGCTGTTTTTACACCCCAGGGCGTAAGGTTACCGCCGCATCTACTATGCTTAATATTTCCCAGGGAGACCGACTGTGGCTCGCTATGCCTGTTTTCGGACGTGGCTACGGAGACCGGCTGGAACGATGAGGCCTATCCGCATCTTCTGCAGGGCCTGTTCTGAAGGATGAACTGGCATCTCTTGATCGCCCCGCTGGATTTGAAGATCTGATAACCCTGTGTATCCGCATGGCATCAGCGTCTCCAAGAGAGAAAGATGGAGAGAAACACAACACCCTTAGGTATACAATCGCCCTCCTTTTCCACCATAGTCCGTACTCCCACAACTACCGTTCTAACAACCCATCATGAGCTGGGAGGGACTATCTTCGCCTACCGAGAGGCATGAGAGAGACGAGCGGGGCTGTGCCTCTACTGCGGCAACAACGGACACCTGGTTATACACTGTCCGCTTAAACCGGGAAACGCCAAAGCCCAGTGAGTATTATGAGGATCACGCTGGGGCACTGCAACATTTCCCCCTCCTCAACCCCTCTTCTAGGATTTCCCTACCCGTCTCCATATTCGGGGGTGAGACCTTCACAGTTCAGACACGGCCTTTCTGGATCAGGGTCAGGGGAACTTCATTGACCAAGAGTTTGCGATCAAGAATAGGATACCTTTGGTACCCAAGATCGACCGGTAGGCCTTGAAGCCATCGACGGACGACCCCTTGCAGCCCGTTTCATTTCTCTGCAAACTGCGCCCTATGCCCCTAGATCTCGACCGGTGACTTCCACTCTCGAGACCTAAACTGGATGTTATCCACACTCCCTCCGACATTATTCTGGGACTTCTGTGGCCTCGGATCCACAATCCGGTCGTACTGGACAGAGTCCACGCCTCTACCGTTGGAGTCCTATGCTTGTGGAACATTGCATGTCTGCTCCTAAGGCAGTGGCAGGTCTGGAGGTCACGGATCCTGACAGGATACTACTGCCGGTGATATATGAAGATTTCATGAGTGTCGATAAAGCCAGCAGAGGAACTCCGCCACATCGTGCGTACGATTGTCCGATCGATCTTCTACCCCCGGCGCCATTCCCCCTCCCGCCGAGCGGAGTGATCTACCCATTATCTATACTGAGACCCAAGCTATGAGACAATCTTCCAGGAGAATCTCCAGAGGGGTTCATTCAAAAATCCTCATCACCTGCTGGCAGGCTTTTCTTCGTCAAAAAAAGGACGGAACCCTCAGACCCTGCATAGACTATCGCGTCTCAACAAACTCATTATAAAAAAACGCTACCCCCTTCCGATGATAGCAAGAATTATTTGACAAACTCCAGGAGCACGGATCTTCACCTAACTGGATCTCAGAGGCCCTATAATCTGGTTAGAATCGACAAGGAGATGAATGAAAAAACCGCATTCAATACTCGCGACGGGCACTACGAGTACCGGGTCATGCCGTTTGGGCTATTAACGCCCCTTGCTGTCTTCCAAAACTTTGTCAATGACATCTTTAGAGACCTTCTGGAACGTCATGTGATAGTTACCTGGACGATACTCATTTTTTCCAGTATCCATGCCTGAACATATGGTTCACGTCAAGCAAGTCTTACGGCGCTTAAGAGAGAACCACTTGTTTGCTAACTCGAGAAATGCCATTTCCAACACAAATCTACTCCTTTCTCGGCTACTCATATCTACACCGGTCTCGCTATGGATCCTACCAAGGTCAACTGTACTCGAATGGACCTGTCCTCTCTCCCTCAAGGCTATCCAAGATTCCCACGTCTCTTCTATTACCGGAGGTTCATTCAGGGATTCTCATCAGTGTTAGCACCCATCACGGCGCTCCACCCAGAAGGGACTGACCCTACCAATTGGTCTAACGAAGCCCTCCAGCCTTCGAGAGGATAAGACGGCATTCACGTCAGCACCCATCTTGATACACCCCAGACCCTTCATTCCTTTTTCTTATAGGTTGATGCCTCTGATGTAGGAGCAGTGCTATACTCTCCCAGAGAAAGAATCCTTAACTCACGTCACCCCTGTGCGTATTTCTCTAAAAAAAAATCCTCCGCCCAAGGAATTTTGACGTGGGTAACCGTGAGCTCTCGTGATCAATTGGCCTTAGAGGAGTGGAGACACTTAATGGAGGGCACGGAAACGCCAGTCACGATATTAACAGACCATAAAACCTACTATACATTGAGGGAGCATGGCGACTCGGGTCTTGCCAGACAAGATGGTCCTTATTCTTTACACGCTTCACTCCACTTCTCCTAATACTAGGGTCTAAGAACCTAAAGCTGATGCCTGTTCGCGACAGTTCCTGGAAGGATACCAAGGTGGAACAGCAGGAGACCATTCTCCCATCCACTTGCATTGTGGCAGCCTTTCAGTGCATTGTCTGATATTACGAGGCTCAGAACAACTCCCAGCAGGACTCAAGGTTCTGGAGGATCGTTTGTTCACCCCCCCTTCTTTACCAGAGGAGATCATGGAGTGGAGGCATCTGTCCAAGACAGCTGGTCCTGGCACCAAGAGAACTACCGAGTTTCTTGAACGCACATTCTGGTGGCCCACATGCGGAGAGACATACAAGCTTTTGTAGCTACATGCTCTAACTTGTGCACGGAACAAACTGCGGGTCTCCTTCAACCTTTACCCCATTCCGGAACGTCCATGGACACACATATCTATGGACTTTATCGTTGAGTTGCCTAAATCTGAGGCCAGGATACCATAACTGTATTTGTGACAGCCCCGTTGGGTGGTTTTTTTGGGTTTTGTGTGCGCTTATTGTTAATTGTGGGTAGTCTGTTTTTGGGATCTATGGAGAGGATACCATGCAGCACCCGCAAGGCAGGAGAGCTAGACCGACAGTTTCATCTTAGTATTACTTTATTTTAATATGGATGCTTCCCTTCTTGTCAAACTCCAACTTCCCCTACTCTACCTCCATGACCCCTAGCTATTTCCCCATTGCTATCTATTCTTTCCAGTCGTTACCTCTTTATTGTCCCTCCACCCTCCTTCTTAGTTAAACATATCCTCTAACCTTTTAAACATCCTCCCCCTAGCACAGAAGATTCCTCTACGTTGAGGTGAAATCCATCCCTACCATAAAGATAGCACGTAACAGAAAAGGCATCTGGGCTCTAAAAACCGAAAAACTTCCATACACCACTTTAGCCATGCCAACCTCTCTAATTCCATCTGTTCTCTGGGGTAGCACCTGGCACTGGTGTATATATGTATACCTTGGAGGTCCTTGCTTAAGCTTGTGGCCTAAATCTCTGAAATATTTTTCTAACTTTGTCATTGGTGCCAACATGTTACCAAGACCACTGGAACAGTCCCAGCACCCTCCAACAAATGTCTTCCAGATCCACAATGTTTGAACCAAGCCCTGGGAGAACATAAACTGTTGGGTCAAGCCGTCACGGCAACAGATTGACCTTACCTCCTAATAATGGTGTAATCTACCATCACAACTTTTTCATTCTCTGGGTATCTGAATTCCCTCTGTCCTGGAGGAACTTTTCACTGGCTGCAGAGAATCGGTCTTCCCATTTTCCATTCCGGTCCTGACCCCCACCCCCCCCTAATATCTTTATCCATCTGGAAAATCTATTGGGAGGATAACTCATAGGACCATTTCAGTGTAAGATGGGTAGGCAGATTATTGGAGATAAGGAAAAAAGCAGAGGTTTAAACAAATTATTTGCCTCTGTGTTACCAGGGAAGAATCAAGTTCAAAAGTAGTGCCGCAGGAGGAAGCCACAACCTCCATATTAACGAACAATTGGTTAACTGAGGAAGAAGTTCATAAGCGACTTGAAAAAATTTAAGTAAATAAGTCACCTGGCCCCGATGGCATACATCCAAGAGTTCTCAAGGAGTTAAGTCAGTCATAGCCAAACCATTATATTATATTCAAGGAATCCATTTCCACAGACTCGTACCACAAGATTGGCGTTAAGCAGAAGTGGTGCATATTTAAAAAGGGTAGATCACAACAGGGAAATTACGAACTGTAAGCCTGACTTCATAGTGGGGAAATCTTGAAGGTTTAATACGGGATAATATTCAGGAATACATATGGAAACAAAATTACAGTATACTAATAGTCAGCATGGATTTATGAAGGAAGATCATGCCAAACTATCCTTATTTGTTTCTTTGAGGAGGTAAGTAGGAATTTAGACCAGGGTAATGCAGTTGATGTGGTCTACTTAGATTTGCAAAGGCTTTTGATACAGTTTCACACAAGAGGTTGGTGTACAAAATAAAGAAAATTGGACTCAGTAATAATATATGACCTGTATTGAAAACTGGTTAAAGGGCAGACAAACAGAGGTTGTCATAATTGCACAACAAAAGAAAAAAACCCCTATACGAGACCACTCTAAACAGATTCATCCAATGATATCACCTGAGGAATCAAGTATTGTAATAAAATGATGATTCATTTAAAATAATTTTTATTGGGAGACACCCCAAATTAAAATAATGCAGGTAAGTGAACCTCCTCTGAGGCTTGCCTATAATCTAAAGTGCGAATTAAAATGAAGTGGGTATAAACGGGGTATAGAGCCCCATCAATATAGGTGGGATACTGTATAAAGCCATCACGTATAAATGAGAAGCACATTGAATAAGTGTAGCTAATCACCAGACTCTGAATGGTTAATAAGTGACCTATACAGAGTATTGTAGGATCTACTGTCACAAAAAGTCTCAATACATAATGTATGGGGGGGTACAATGCCTGTGGCCAAATGTATAAGTGGTGTCAATATGTAACACTCATAACATCTCTGGCCTCCTGTAACAATCTGTGCGTATAATGTGAACACATCAGTGTACACTACGGTTAACACCTAGATCCTTGTTAGATAAACATTATGTTGGAGCGTTAATATCACTCATAGTGTAAATGGAGCCTTGACAAATCCAGTAGCGAAACGTACGTCAGCAATTGGACTACTGACGCCACTGGGAGAGGTTACAGAGACTGCTGTCCTCTACCCATAGCACTGCTGTAACTTCTATATGATTTTAGCTCCGTTTTGAGTACAGACATTTTCAAAGTACTAACACGTCTATCTTTTATCTTAGGAAGGGGGTATAACTGATTCTGGGATCTATGCTTACATATGTTGCTATAAGAGTTCGTTGTATACCACAGTTACCACCGTGACAAGGAGACACTGCGTCAGACATTACCGTCTGGTCATCTGTCTAGTCACACATTCTTTGAAGCTACCAAGTTTGTGCAGCAATCTAGAGCTTTTATCTGGATATATCTACTACATGGGCTAACTAAGAGACATTTTGTCAGACATATAAGCCTGTCATTCTGTCAGTTTACCTAGCTCTGAGACTGATAAGACTGAATAGTCTGGAAACGTGTGGTGCTTTAAAAGCACACTGCTATATGCCTGTGAGGTTTATTGTATGATAACTCTTCAATGTTATCGGGCAGTGACATTCTGTCAAACATTAACTGTTTGACAATCTGTCCAGTCTCGCAGCCTATTAACACTCACTCACTTTCTTGAAAGTGTGTTAACCATTGTTACACGGCCTAATTAGTGTGCAGCATTTCCTCATATGCATATAGCCGTGGGCATAATATGTGTTCACATGATGTTTAAAATGACAGGAGCTACAGTACAATGTTTAACTATTTGTTTGACCATATATGTGGTTAACTCAAACGAACATTTACATATGAGTGATATTAACGTCTCCAACATAAATGTTTATCTAACAAGGATCTAGGCGTTAACGTAGTGTACACTGATGTGTTCACATTATACTGCACAGATTGTTACGAGGGGGCCAGAGAGTTATGAGTGTACATATTGACATACTTATATATTGGCCACAGGCATTGTATCCCCACAGTACAGTATGTATTGAGACTTTTGTGACGTAGATCCTTACAATACTTGTATAGGTCACTTATTAACCATTCAGAGTCTGGTGATTAGCTACACTTATTCAGATGTGCTTCTGCATTATACGTGATGGCTTATACAGTAGTCCCACCTATACGATATATTGGGCTCTATACCCCAGTTTATACCCACTACATTTTAATTCGCACTTTAATTATAGGCAAGCCTAGAGGAGGCATAGGTTCACTTACCTGCATTATTTAAATTTTGAGGTATCTCCCAATAAAGATTATTTAAATAATCATCAATTCAACAATAATGATTCCTCAGGTTTATCAGTGGATGAATCTGTTTAGAGTGCTCTCGTTATAGGGGTTTCTTTTTTTTTGTTTGCACCTTACATGCCCCTGATTGTAGCACCTCCAGTCAGGTGCTGTAGCGAGGGTTAACCTTTCCCTTCCCCCAACCCACCTCCCCACCCCCTTCCCACAACCCCCCACCCCCTTCCCTTAAGTGTTTGTCATAAATTGAACTTTTTCAGGTTGGGCTAAAGTCGTGAGTGGAGTACCTCAGGAATCGGTACTGGGACCCCTGCTTTTTTAACTTGTTTATTAATGACCTTGAGGTTGGGATCAAGAGCAAAGTCTCCATCTTTGCTGATGATACTAAATTGTGTAAGGTAATAGAATCAGAGCAGGATGTAATTTCTCTTCAGAAGGACTTGGAGAGACTGGAAACGTGGGCAGGTAAATGGCAGATGAGGTTTAATACAGATAAATATAAGGTTATGCATTTGGGATGCAAGAATAAAAAGGCAACTTACAAATTAAATGGAGATATATTGGGGGAATCCTTGATGGAGAAGGATTTAGGAGTGCGTGTAGACAGCAGGCTTAGCAATAGTGCCCAAAGTCATGCAGTAGCTGCAAAGGCAAAGAAGATCTTATCTTGCATTAAACGGGCAATAGATGGAAGGGAAGTAAACATAATTATGCCCCTTTACAAAGCATTAGTAAGACCACACCTTGAATATGGAGTACAATTTTGGGCACCAATCCTAAGAAAAGACATTATGGAACTAGAGAGAGTGCAGAGAAGAGCCACCAAATTAATAAAGGGGATAGATAAATCAAACTTATGAGGAGAGGTTAGCTAAATTAGATTTATTTACATTAGAAAAGAGGTGTCTATGAGGGGATATGATAACTATGTACAAATATATTCGGAGACAATACAAGGAGCTTTCAAAAGAACTATTCATCCCACGGGCAGTACAAAGGACTAAGGCCATCACTTAAGGTTGGAGGAAAGGAGATTTCACCAGCAACAAAGGAAAGGATTCTTTACAGTAAGGGCAGTTAAAATGTGGAATTCATTACCCACGGAGACTGTGATGGCAGATACAATAGATTTATTAAAAAAAAGGTTGGACATCTTTTTAGATGGGAAAGGTATACAGGGATATACCAAATAAGTATACATGGGAAGGATGTTGATCCAGGGATTAATCCGATTGCCAATTCTTGGAGTCAGGAAGGAATTTATTTTTCCCCTTATGATATATCATTGGATGATATGACACTGTATTTTTTGGTTTGTCTTCCTCTGGATCAATAAGTAAGTATAGATATAGGATAAAGTATTTGTTGTCCAAATTTAGCATCGGTTGAATTGATGGACCTATGTCTTTTTTCAACCTCATCTACTATGTATGTAACTATGTAACTCAGGACTGGCCTGCCTCTTCCCCCTGCTTCCCCTTCTAACTGTTACCCAGCAACCTACCTCTTCCTGTTCCTCACTCACAGCTCCACCATCTGCAACACTAGCCCAAGCCAGGCCCTGCTCAGTGAGCACTAAACTTCTTTCAACATTTTAATGTCCCTCAATATTGCAATTTCCTCTTCACATCAGCAACCTGAGACAAAATGCACCCCTTGTTCACACTTCAAACCATGTTATGCTCCCAGGAACAGCTGTTCCAAGTACACATACATGTGGCCCGATGTGCATTGAGTGGCATTCTCAATCCTGCTCATAGTTGCACTATGGAGTATCAAGTGATAAGAATTAACATACTTAATAACATATAGTACTATTGACTTCTTAAATGTTTCTTGTTTTTGTGTCCTACTCCTTCTGGGGTATTTTAAAATTACAGACCCTTTGACTAGCTAAACTGTTGCAAATAATTGCAAATACAGCAATTTATTACAGCCTTTGCAATGCAAAACAATGTTATCTGCATGTGTTTTTTAACATTAACCACTATGCAACAAAATATTGAAAGATTGTGTAAAATACTTCCAGTATAGGGACCTTGCCTGAAGTTGTACTTTGTTAAAGGTATTCTTTAGATATTGGATATTGAACCAGAAATACTGTATGCTTATAAATCACTCACCAGACATTCACCTCTAACACAAACACTGTAAGAGTCTTTATATGAGCAGTGTGTGCCATCATGTGCCAGTCTCTTCATATATACTACATCTCCAGATTCTTTTGATTGACAGTAAAGGTGGCATCTTTCTTTTTCTGGAAGGTGACATCACAATTCATAAATTAATCTGGATGTTACTTTTTTTAAATTCAGCCCATATTTTTTTGTTTCCACGACATAAAAAGAATAATAATATAGATTAGCAAGAAATCATGCATATATAAACACACGGCATAAAACAAGAATATACCATTAAATAAATATAAAATACTATGCAACTATAGTATAATAAAGTTTGACAATTCAGCAGATTTGAAATATGAACCTAATTTGGTGTTGCTTCTGATTTTTTACTCCAAGTTAAATACGAGCGGAAACCTTAGAAATTCTCATGCTCTGATACGTTGTTTTGTTTGTTTGTTTTTTTAGAAACTGAGAATACTTTTTGATTTGTGAACAGAAAATGTGCAAACCTACAGAATACACAAAGTTTCGAATTTCAAACATTGTTTCAATTTTCTTCCTCCTGCTTTTTCCCCCATAGTATTTTACAAATCATAATCCAATTGCGTTCCTGCAAAACTATAACACAAAGTTGTTTAAGGACCAAAATGCCAGTGTACTGTACGTGGTGTGTGTGTAATATATATACAGGCATACCCCGCATTAATGTACGCAATAGGACCGGAGCATGTACACTGGCGACACAGTTTATTACACTGCGGCCAGATCCGCAAGCCGGGAGATTTCCCGGCTTGCTAGTGGCCGCCCCTCGGCGTGCCGCGCGTCATAGACGCGCGGTCACGCGTCTTCGGGAGCGTGCGCCCCCTGCACGCGCGTCCAGGGGCTCCCCGAGGGAGCCCTGGTGTCCCGCGATCGCGGGACAGCGGCAGGGGGTTCCGGGGGACCCGGCGGACCCGGCAGCGGTAGGGAGAGCGCCCCGATCGGAGGGCGCTCTTCCGCTGCTTCGGCGCGCGCCCGTCACTCTCGGGCGCGCGCCAGGCTACTGCTGCGGCACAGAACGGGCAAATGCTCGAATAAACTGTGCCGCAGCAGTATGTAAAGCGAAAATGTACTTAAAGTGAAGCACTACCTTTTCCCCACTTATCGATGCATGTACTGTACTGCAATCGTCATAAACGTGCATAACTGATGTAAATAACACATTTGTAACAGGCTCTATAGTCTCCCCGCTTGTGCACAGCTTCGGTACAGGTAGGGAGCTGGTATTGCTGTTCAGGACGTGCTGACCGGTGAAGAGGCAGCACTCACTTCAAAATATAAAAAGTGTATTAGGCATGTGAAGACAGACAACCAATCCCGATGTTTCGGCTCCGGAACGGAACCTTTATCAAGGGGGGTGCAACATACAAATTACAGACAAGACATATATACAAAAACCAAACCTAAAATCACCTGTGCAAAATTTCCTAATTGTAGTTTGCCCGCGAAAGGTAAAATTACCTGATGTCAAAACGGAACCGCCATCTTGGAAGAGGCGGCGCACTGCGCATGTGTACATGACTAATGGCCGATCGAGGGTGCCATCTTGAATGTGGCACTTCCATTGCGCATGCGCAATTCACAAAAGTGACGTTCAGCTTACCCATGCTGTAAGAAGGGTTGGTAGAGATTGTAAAACACCCCAGTACCTGTATTAATAACCTGGCTCATGCGTAACCCTCTAAATACTCTGTGACGGCCGCAAATCTATCTAGAAATGCGGAGCCACCATCTTGGAGGAGGAAGCGCAGAACAGTCACGGCCGATCAAATACGCCATCTTGGAAGTGGCACATATATTGCACATGCGCAATTCAAATATGTGTCAAGCACCTTACCTACAGTATAGGGGGAGATAGAAGATAATAGGAAAAACCCACCAGTGTCTCTAATAATCATTAAACACATGCGCAGCACCTCTAGACTCTCCATGACAGCCACAAAACCAAATGTAAATATAACACTAAAGAGGAAAGAAAACACAAATATAGAAGTAAGACAGCATAGAGGATAATAACCTACCTAGATACAAAAGATACCTAAAAACTCACAAAGTCTATTCTTATGTACCAATACATGTCTAAATAAAGTACAACCCTCTTAGCACGGCCCATCTAGCAGATATCTACATTTGTACGTATTATATTACTCATTTAATAAAATGCATAACTCATATATGATGTTTATGAAACTGAAGCGATAGAAAACCATATCTAGCTAGTAATTTAATAAGTGCCAGATAGGTTTTACCTGAGAAAGTACAAGATATTATATATCTAATAGAAGGACGATAAAGACAATTATTGAATTACTGGCTAATAATACCCAACAAATGAAAGACATAGGGACAAACCACAGGACATGAATGTGAGGACAGGGAGTGTGAAAACATAAGGGAAAAAATGCGTGAGTGGAAAATAACCACCCTAGTAATAAAATGTAAATTTAAACATATATATTTACGGGCAAGATTTGCGCAGATCTCTGCAGCAGAAAGAACTCACTGGATGAGCCCTTTTCAGAGGTGCGAACTTCACGTCCCCGGTTGCTCGCCATTTTTGCAAATGTTGCTATCACTGGTATTCAGGGCTTTCTGCATACCGTAATAGCAATGCTGTCAAAAATGGCAATTTAAAAACCCTGGCGATTTTTTTTATTGGCGCTTAGTGCATAGGCCCCAAAGTTGGTATCCTGTCCGAACTTGTGCTCAAATATACCTGCACCAGGCAGTGCCTATGTACTAATTTTTGTTGCACCCAGGGTTGCCACCTTCTACTGAAGGCCAACCCGGAGATACATTTGTAAAATGTAGCGCTTACCTTCAGTGGCATCTCCAGGCATCCTTCGGAATTCCTCACAACATCTCCTCCTGCAAGCCGCCTATATGGACACGCGGCATCAAATGGTGCTGCGTTGCCATGACAACGGGATGCTTTATGGCGTTGAGGTGGCAGATCATAATGTCACGTAGCATCTTGTTGTCATGATAACATACATCACGTGATGCTGTGATGCATCACGTGGCATTGCAACGCCATTTGATGCCTCACGGCCATATTGACAGGAGTTGAAGGGGAAGATGCCGGGTGGACGCCGAGGGTGCTGGGAGACGCGGGCGCTGCCTCCGCCACGGAATGCCACCACTCGGAGGTTTACTAGGTAAACCCATAGACCATAGATATGTGGCCAAAACCCATAGTCTCCGGGCCAAACCCGGAGTGGTGGCAACCCTGGATGCACCATTTTCCCAGAACTCCTGGTCCGAGTTACGTTAGGAGCTAAAACCATTTAAAACAGAAACAACATTTTTTTTTTTATAAACAGTAATAAAATAACTTGCCATCAGGATGCTCATAAGGAAGCCACTGGTGTTTAGCATCCTGATATTCAAAGAATGCATCCCATTGTCTGCACTGTTCCTCTCGGAAGTCATCAAAGTATTTGTCACAATCTTCAGTGTTACAAAGTTGTAACTCATAGCTTTGCCCTATACATGAACGACCTCCATTAGCTGGGCTGTAGATAAGATCAAAAAGGGAAGGTTAGCTTTTGGCAGATACAAATACTATAAACGAGGTGACAATATTATAGACTTATGCCTGTAATGCTCCTTGGCAATAACACACAGAAGCAAATAAACCAAGCAGGTTTAAATCTACCTTTTCTTTTGTCCCCTGTAGGTATAAACTCTTTAATATGCTCCCCGTACCATTCATAGGTCAACAGCTTCCTCTAGCCAGACTAATTAGGTTTCATGTTGGTTAGGCTAGTTCAATTGCCTGTCCTACTGTATGTTTTAATAGCTCTGGCCAATCTGACTTTGATTATGTGTGGCTCCTTCTGAAACCCTGCACCTCAGCTGTTTATTCTTTCTTTTTATATGGTCTGATTTGTAAACAATGTGCTATGTATTTGTACAGAGTATGACTTTTTGGAAATATTTTAGTGGGTTTTAAAAGTACATTGCATATTCATGAATGTATTTGATAAGCTTTGTCTACAGGTAATGATAACGTTAAGTTAAAACCCCCATAACCAAAGCAAATGATTAATGTTGCTTAAAATTATGCAAACAGGTCTATAAACTGTATTAGGCACTGTTCAGACTAAGGTGTATTCCTTTGAGTCTGAATAGCAGCATTAAGTGGCACAGAAGTTACATAGTTACATAGTAGATGAGGTTGAAAAAAGACGTAGGTCCATCAAGTTCAACCTACAGTATGCTAAATTTAGACAACAGATACTTTATCCTATATCTATACTTACTTATTGATCCAGAGGAAGGCAAACAAAAAACCCCATTAAGGGGAAACATTAATTCCTTCCTGACTCCAAGAATTGGGAATCGGATTAATCGCTGGATCAACATCCTTCCCATGTATACTTATTTGGTATATCCCTGTATACCTTTCTCATCTAAAAAGATGTCCAACCTTTTTTTGAACAAATCTGTTGTATCGGCCATCACAGTCTCCATGGGTAATGAATTCCACATTTTAACTGCCCTTACTGTAAAGAACCCTTTCCTTTGTTGCTGGTGAAATTTCCTTTCCTCCAACCTTAATGGATGGCCCGAGTCCTTTGTACTGCCCGTGGGATGAATCGTTCTTTTGAAAGCTCCGTGTATTGTCCCTGAATATATTTGTATATAGTTATCATATCCCCTTTTATTCGCCTCTTTTCTAATGTAAATAAATCTAATTTAGCTAGCCTCTCCTCATAAGTGTAACATCCGCCGCAACTCCTGCTGAAAACCGGCCGGCTGACGCGTCACACGGCAGACCCACGCGCCTGCACACTGCCAAGCCGGTACGCGCATGCTCTGAATGGAGCCGTCGGCGCATCCCACAGGGAGGAATCTCGGCCGCACGTCCGCGTGACGTCAGCGCTCTGCGCCGCGCATCGTACACGCGTGTGGGTTGCCTGTCAACCAAAGTAATCGCCACGGAAGCCTGACCTGCAGGCTGTTTCAGATTAGTACCTTCCTGACACCATTGGAGGGCCGGATCACACCCCTGCAAGGTAATTGGATCCTTCCTACTTATATACCTGCCCCTGTCTGTCATTCCTTGCTGAGCATAAACCCCTGTTTATGCATTGTGCTCACCGCTGCATTTTAGTTGTGTCTTAATCCCTGCTTGGCCTTACTGTACCTGTCTGTTCTCTCCTGACCTGATCCTGGCTGTTCCTCGGATTCTTACACTCTCCTGCGCTTTGACCTCGGCTTCGTCCCTTGACCATTCTACCTTCTAATACCCTGGACCTTGGCTACGGAAATCTACCATCCTCCACTCTCCAACCCTGAATTACGGCAAGTACCCTGACTACCCTGACCTCTCCAAACCTATGACGCTGTACGACTTGGACTACGCATTCCGGACAGGACTGGTTGTGGGTCAGTGTCTTTCCATCCCCACCTCAGCCCCACGGTCTTCAGTCCTGTTTGTGGTGACCGCAGCGTGACAATATGCTCAGCCCAACAAACATGGACCCTGCTGAGGTGGCCCGACGTTTAAACACACATGAGGAATGCTTCCGGCAACTTACCAGATCATTCACATTTAAGGAACAACTAGTCTCCCAATTTACACGAGACGTTGATACCCTTACCGAGCAAGTTAGACGCCTGACCTTATCTACAGCCAACACCGTCCCACTCGCAACCGCTCCCGTTCCCACGACGCCTACCTCTGAGCCACGACTACCAACGCCCAACCGGTATGCAGGGGATCCCACCGGTTGTCGGGGGTTTATGAACCAGTGCTCCATACAGTTTGAGCTGCTTCCCTCTCACTTACCTTCCTCACGATCAAAGGTCGCGTACATACTCTCCTTGTTGAGTGACGCCGCTCTAGCCTGGGCCTCTCCCATCTGGGAGCAACACCCCGATCTCGCCCTCTTCATCGCCGAGTTCAGAAGGCTGTTTTACACCCCAGGGCGTAAGGTTACCGCCGCATCTACTATGCTTAATATTTCCCAGGGAGACCGTACTGTGGCTCGCTATGCCCTGGATTTTCGGACGGTGGCTACGGAGACCGGCTGGAACGATGAGGCCCTATCCGCAGTCTTCTGGCAGGGCCTGTCTGAAGGATGAACTGGCATCTCTTGATCGCCCCGCTGGATTTGAAGATCTGATAACCCTGTGCATCCGCATGGATCAGCGTCTCCAAGAGAGAAAGATGGAGAGAAACAAACACCCTTGAGGTATACAATCGCCCTCCTTTTCCACCATAGGTCCTGTACTCCCCACAACTACCGTTCTAGACAAACCCATGCAGCTGGGAGGGACTAGTCTTTCGCCTACCGAGAGGCAATGGAGAAGACGAGCGGGGCTGTGCCTCTACTGCGGCAACAACGGACACCTGGTTATCAACTGTCCGCTTAAACCGGGAAACGCCAAAGCCCAGTGAGTATTATGAGGATCACGCTGGGCACTGCAACATTTCCCCCTCCTCAACCCTCTTCTAGGATTTACCTACCCATCTCCATATTCGGTGAGACCTTCACAGTTCAGACACGGGCCTTTCTGGATTCAGGGTCAGGGGGAAACTTCATTGACCAAGAGTTTGCGATCAAGAATAGGATACCTTTGGTACCCAAAGATCGACCGGTAGGCCTTGAAGCCATCGACGGACGACCCTTGCAGCCCGTGTTCATTTCTCTGCAAACTGCGCCCCTAAAGATCTCGACCGGTGACTTCCACTCCGAGACCATAAACTGGATGTTATCCACACTCCCTCCACGGACATTATTCTGGGACTTCTGTGGCTCCGGATCCACAATCCGGTCGTTGACTGGACAGAGTCCACGCCTCTACGTTGGAGTTCCTATTGCTTGGAACATTGCATGTCTGCTCCTAAGGCAGTGGCAGGTCTGGAGGTCACGGATCCTGACAGGATACTACTGCCGGTGATATATGAAGATTTTCATGATGTGTTCGATAAATGCCAGGCAGAGGAACTTCCGCCACATCGTGCGTACGATTGTCCGATCGATCTTCTACCCGGCGCCATTCCCCCGAGCGGAGGATCATACCCATTATCTATACCTGAGACCCAAGCTATGAGACAATATATCCAGGAGAATCTCCAGAGGGGGTTCATTCAAAAATCCTCATCACCTGCTGGGGCAGGCTTTTTCTTCGTCAAGAAGAAGGACGGAACCCTCAGACCCTGCATAGACTATCGCGGTCTCAACAAACTCATTATAAAAAACGCTACCCCCTTCCGATGATAGCAGAATTATTTGACAAACTCCAAGGAGCAAGGATCTTCACCTAACTGGATCTCAGAGGCGCCTATAATCTGGTTAGAATCAGACAAGGAGATGAATGGAAAACCGCATTCAATACTCGCGACGGGCACTACGAGTACCGGGTCATGCCGTTTGGGCTATGTAACGCCCCTGCTGTCTTCCAAGACTTTGTCAATGACATCTTTAGAGACCTTCTGGAACGTCATGTGATAGTATACCTGGACGATATACTCATTTTTTCCAGATCCATGCCTGAACATATGGTTCACGTCAAGCAAGTCTTACGGCGCTTAAGAGAGAACCACTTGTTTGCTAAACTCGAGAAATGCCATTTCCAACACAAATCTACCTCCTTTCTCGGCTACATCATATCTGACACCGGTCTCGCTATGGATCCTACCAAGGTCAAAGCTGTACTCGAATGGACCTGTCCTCTCTCCCTCAAGGCTATCCAAAGATTCCTCAGCTTCATCTACTATTACCGGAGGTTCATTCAGGGATTCTCATCAGTAGTAGCACCCATCACGGCGCTCACCCAGAAGGGAGCTGACCCTACAAATTGGTCTAACGAAGCCCTCCAGGCCTTCGAGAGGATAAAGACGGCATTCACGTCAGCACCCATCTTGATACACCCAGACCCTTCATTACCTTTTTCTTTAGAGGTTGATGCCTCTGATGTAGGAGCAGGTGCTATACTCTCCCAGAGAAAGAATCCTTAAGCTCCACGTCACCCCTGTGCGTATTTCTCTAAAAAAAAATCCTCCGCCCAAAGGAATTATGACGTGGGTAACCGTGAGCTCCTCGTGATCAAATTGGCCTTAGAGGAGTGGAGACACTTAATGGAGGGCACGGAAACGCCAGTCACGATATTAACAGACCATAAAAACCTACTATACATTGAGGGAGCATGGCGACTCGGGTCTTGCCAGACAAGATGGTCCTTATTCTTTACACGCTTCAACTTCCTTATCTCCTATATACTAGGGTCTAAGAACCTAAAAGCTGATGCCTTGTCTCGACAGTTCCTGGTAGAGGATACCAAGGTGGAACAGCAGGAGACCATTCTCCCATCCACTTGCATTGTGGCAGCCTTTCAGTGCATTGTCTGATATTACGAAGGCTCAGAACAACATCCCAGCAGGACTCAAGGTTCTGGAGGATCGTTTGTTCACCCCCCTTCTTTACCAGAGGAGAGTCATGGAGTGGAGGCATTCGTCCAAGACAGCTGGTCATCCTGGCACCAAGAGAACTACCGAGTTCATTGAACGCACATTCTGGTGGCCCAACATGCGGAGAGACATACAAGCTTTTGTAGCTACATGCTCTACTTGTGCACGGAACAAAACTGCGGGTCTCCTTCAACCTTTACCCATTCCGGAACGTCCATGGACACACATATCTATGGACTTTATCGTTGAGTTGCCTAAATCTAGAGGCATGGATACCATACATGTAGTGGTGGACAGCTTTTCAAAACAGGCACACTTCGTCCCGATGAAGGGTCTACCCACCGCACCTATGTTGTCCAACGTTTTCATCAGGGAGATCTTCAGGTTACATGGGACCCCCCAGGTCTTAGTATCTGACAGAGGATCCCAATTCATCTCCCGGTTCTGGAGGGCGTTTTGTAAGAGTCTGGACGTCACACTGCACTTTTCATCAGCCCCAGACCAATGGTCAAACGGAATGCACCAATCAGTCTCTTGAACAATTTTTAAGGTGTTTTGTTGCCGATACTCAAGACGAATGGGCGGAACTTCTCCCATGGGCAGAATTCTCCCATAATAATCTTAGGAATGAATCGTCCCAACAGTCACCGTTCATGGTCAACTATGGCGTCCACCCTTCTGCACTCCCTTCTCTTATCTCGAAGTCTGGAGTCCCGGACGCAGAGGACAGGATCCTCCACTTACAAGACTTATGGCAGAAGATCCATCTTAACCTACAGCATCCTGGTAAACTACAGAAGAGACAAGCGGACCATCACCGTAGAGAGGTCCCAGTGTACTCTGTAGGACAAAGGGTCTGGTTATCCACTAAAAATATTCGTTTAAAGGTAACCTCACCCAAACTGGAACTGCGCTTTATTGGACCTTTCCGCATCACTAAAAGGATCAACCCGGTAGCCTACCGGCTAGAACTGCCTAAGAATATGAGGATTCCCTCCGTCTTTCACTCCTCCCTTCTAAAACCTTGTCTACAAGACTCATCCTCCAAAAGGACAACCTAAACCTCCACAAACCATACTGGTAGAGGGTCAACAAGAATACGAGGTACAGACCATCTTCAACTCCAGAATGTCCAGAGGAGGACTGCAATATCTCGTACACTAGAAGGGCTATGGCCCGGAGGAGAGAGAGTGGATTCCTCATCATCAGGTACATGCTAACCATCTCATTCATGCCTTCCACCGTAGGCACCCTGATAAACCATCCATGGGTCGCCCGGAGGTCTCCCCTTAAGGGGGGGATACTGTAACATCCGCCGCAACTCCTGCCAGAAACCGCCCAGCTGACACGTCACACGGCAGACCCACGCGCCCACGCACTGCCAAGCCGGTATGTGCACGCGTCGGCGCCTCCCACAGGGAGGAATCTCGGCCGAACGTCCGCGTGACATCAGCACTCCGCACATCGCGCACGCGCCCGAGTTGCCCGGCAACCAAAGTAATCACCACGGAAGCCTGACCTGCAGGCTGTTTCAGATTAGTACCTTCCTGACACCATTGGAGGACCGGATCACACCCCTGCAAGGTAATTGGATCCTTCCTACTTATATACCTGCTCCTATCTGTCATTCCTTGCTGAGCATAAACCCCTGTTTATGCATTGTGCTCATGGCTTCTGTTTAGTTGTATCTTGATCCCTGCTTGGCCTTACCTGTCTGTTCTCTTCTGTCCTGATCCTGGCTGTTCCTCGGATTCCTACACTCTCCTGCGCTTTGACCTTGGCTTCGTCCCTTGACCATTCTACCTTCTAATACCCTTGACCTTGGCTACGGAAATCTACCATCCTCCACTCTCCAACCCTGAATTACGGCAAGTACCCTGACTACCCTGACCTCTCCAACCCTACGACTCTGTACGACTTGGACTACGCATTCCGGACAGGACTGCGTGGTTGTGGGTCGGTGTCTTTCCATCCCCACCTCAGCCCCGCGGTCTTCAGTCCTGTTTGTGGTGAGCGCAGCGTGACAATAAGTTAGAATGTCCATCCCCTTGATTAATTTGGTGGCTCTTCTCTGCACTCTCTCTAGTTCCATAATGTCTTTTTTTAGGATTGGTGCCCAAAATTGTACTCCATATTCAAGGTGAGGTCTTACTAATGCTTTGTAAAGGGGCATAATAATGTTTATTTCCCTTCCATCCATTGCCCGTTTGATGCAAGATAAGATCTTGTTTGTCTTTGCAGCTACTGCATGACATTGGGCACTATTGCCAAGCCTGCTGTCTACAAGCACTCCTAAATCCTTCTCCATCAAGGATTCCCCCAATATATCTCCATTTAGTAGAAGTGTAAAAATGCTTGCGCTGTTGATGCAATGCTAATAGGGTAGTTTTACAAACCTCAGGTCAGAGGCACTGTCTGTTTACAGAAACTGATGATGTCAGGTATGGGGACAAAGGTAAGACCCAACTCTAAGAATATTGCACAAAAAACAAATGGTGGCGCTCTATACACTCTTAAGTGAATATGCAACTCAGAGATAATAAAGTTAATTTCAAAACATAATACTGCTGCGACACACTTTATTCGAGCAAATACCTAGTATGTACCTGGCAGATACCTGGAATGCGCCGCTCCTCACCTCAGACAAGCCCCGTTGCATTTGCCTTCCCAGCCTGGGTTCATGCCTGGCTGACGGGCGGCTGATCTGTTAAATGATAATGATTAGGATTTAATAGGCTGCAATGCTTCGCGTGTCTACCAGATGGCATAAATTCATGAATTGTAATGCAGTATATATATATATACTGTGCAGTATTGCAGCCAGCGGGAATAAAATGCTTCAATCCCTGCATGGAAAATAACTCAATGCACTCGGGCAGAAAACAGTCACAAACCTCAATACACCCGGGTAAACCCGAATTCGTGGGACTAGCCGAGCTCGAATAAAGTGTGTCGCCAGTGTAGGTGATTGAAGTGATATATAGTAAATAGTTAATATATGTAAGCCTCTACTCAACCCATCTTAACACTGTTCCACGAGTCTTCTCCAAACAATAGATTCCACAGAAATCAGTGGAGCAGTGGCTTTACCAAATGACAACAATGTTGATGGTATTCTGTTCTAATATGTTATGGTATGATGAGCAGGAGACAGAGGCAGAACATCCAGTGGCAAACCCCATAAAAGAGGACCCCCTACTAATATTCTCTTGGGTGTGGTCAGTGAAAGGCTCAGCAGTGTGTAATACCACAGTGCAAAGGAAAAAAGAAGGGGGACATTTATGTACCACCACCCTGCACACCCCCCCCTCCTGAACCACCAATACTATTACTACAGTAGCAACAGTACCAGGGACTGAGACTGATGTAGAGATATAGACCCACACTTGGGAGAAGGAAACACATTTTCTGGAAGACACTTGTTTTGGCGACATGTTTTGCGGTCTGTCTTCCTTTGCCTGCACATGTTCCCAGGAAGTGCAGATTTAATTATTTAGTTCATCTGAGGTCATTAGGAGATGACTCCTTCTAATGTAAGCAAGTACGTATGTGCTTATTGTGTTCAGTAAACCCTGCTACAAACTGTAAATTGCTTCCGCGCACTAAAGCAGCAGTCCCCATTTGTTTTATGTTTCATTTATGTACCTGAATTGAAAGGTCCCCAGAGCTGATCCAGAAGCCCCTGATTCCCAAGATATTTCAATGGGATATTTAGAGAAGTAGGGTCACGAAAGTTGTGATACCCCCTTCCGATGACATTGAAGCTTTCTTTTGGCTACAGGATCTAGGCCAATAGAAGTATTCTTGCCCGGTGGAGAAATTGACAGTAAGTCCAGAGTATTATCCCAGAGGAACTTCCTGGTTAACGTAACATACAGATGTAGTTGGCGTTATTGCACCATATTAGCTCCGCCCTTATTTTGTTCGAGCATAATTGCGTCTGCTCCCGCTGGCGCGTTGTGTGCATCACACTGCAATGCGCCAGTGGGAGCTATAATGTCTGCTACATCTGTATGTTATGTGAACCAGGAAGTTCCTCTGGGATGATCCTCGGTACTTGAACTCCTCCTGTTCCCAAACCAATAAACTTTAAAAAAAGAGCAATGTGAACTGTTGCTTTAAGAAAAAAAATCAGAAAAGGTGATGATAAATATGGTTAACAACATGCTGTACAGAAGTGTAGCCCACGTTCACTATGCCTAAGGGAAATACACGGGCGACTACCCGTGCTGCTTTTAACGCGTAACTCACCAAAAACGAAGCGCAACCGTGGTATTGAGGTAGGGAATTGAGTAACGCCAACCCACAGCCACGCGGGCGTGCCTAGGATGTAGATTGGTTGTGTAAGCCGGGTCAGGAGTATAGAGAGTAGAGTAGTTGAGGGTATTTGCCGGGTCAGGATCGGAGAGTAACGGATCATCGGGGTACTAGCCAAGGTCAGGACTGGAGGTATCAGAATGGTCGTACGGCAGCCGGTCAGGAGTAGAGAGGAGCGGAGTCCAGAGAACGTAGCAGGGTCAGGCAGCGACAGGAATCAACAGGCAAGGCAAGGCAGGATAAACAGGAACTGAATGCAGCAAGGAATGGCGTCACACGAGAATATGGAATGAGGTCTGGGCTGAGTAGGTATTAAAGGAACCTACAGCTAATGGAGAGCCAGGGCGGAGCAGAAGAATCAAATCTCATTGGCTGCTGGGACACCAAGGTGTGCTCTATGACACAGCCAAATTGGGAATGGAGGCAGAGCTACGTGTCGCGCACGTCACTGAGGTGGAATGCTAGCGACCCGGTTGTGCGTCACTTGTGCACCGCGCATGTCCCTCTGCTGAGCGTGCCTGAGTTCTGGAGGTTGACGCAGCACACGTCACAGAGGTCAGGGGGTGGAGACTGATCCGCGCGTCACTCCCACGCCAGATCTGCCCATCACGGCAACATGGATGGTGACTGGGACGTGCGTCAGAGGGGAGGCTGGATGAGCGAACCCAACGCATGCCAGTGCGGGGGCGGGGACCGGAGGCGGAGCCCACGGTAGGGCAGACAGACTACGCATGGTCCACGCGCACATAACGGGAACGTGGGATTGCACATCCTGAGTGTCTGTCGTGGCAGGGGTCTTCGGGTAAGGAGATGGTCTCCAACCGCCAGGACGGCAAATCCTCACACTGCTGTACCTGTATGCTCACAGGAGGCCTGAGCCTCCACTTCTGGGAGCCTGGGGTGAGCTCTATCTCCTTATGTGCACGCCTCCACCTATGATGGATCCCAGCATTGGAGGGATAACCCTTCACAGGAACCAATACAACAGGTGTAAGCAATAACACCACACAATGTATATAACTGATCTTTACTGTACACAATACGAAACACATATAACACACAATACTTGGTAACAACAGTATAGTGCAGTGACCCCAAACACTGAGTTGTTCGCCCAAACTACTGAGCGTGCCGTATTACCAATAACCCCTGGTGTCCGTCCCAGCAATCCCACCCACGCCGCGGGGCCTATAACAATCCCATCACGCCTTAGCCAAGGAGGGGTCTGTGTCACGAGCTCCAGCCGGATGATTCATCTCCTGAGCTGCCATGTGCGGCCCGTTCCCAGGCCGCAGTACGCACCAGGGTAGGATAGCCGCATCAGATTCTAATGGAAATGGTACCTTTCTGAGGCCTTCCCTACAATACTGCTCTACAGGTGTCTCAGGGCCTAACTGGGGCCTAGGGGCAAAGTTCTGGCCTAGTCAAGGGGCTTACTGGCACCCTGGATGCATCCGTCCTTTCTTCTGGCTCCTGCTAGACTGGATATCCCCCTGGGTGCCGCGGAGGATATCCATGATTCACCATGGTCGCTCGTGCGTTTTCTCGCAAGTCCTTCTAGGACTTGTAGTCATGAAGAGCCCCTTTCCGGCAATCCAAGATGGCACCACTTTGGCAGCCACTGAGTGGCTGCTGCGCTGTTCCCCCTGATTGCACGGGGTCTTGCAGAGCAAATGGCCAGTTCCCCACACCAAAGCAGGGTAGGGGATTTGGATACATCCTCCACCTGGTGGAGAACAACCAATGTACAGGCACTTATATAATGCAAAATACATATCATACAACCTAACTCTGGGCAATTAAACAACATTGAAAATTTCAGTAAGCACATTCATGATAGAGGCAAACCAGCTCCGAGACAGCTGCTGAGACTCATAGTGAGGTGCCCCTAACGAATCATACACCATTCTCATTGGAGAGCGTCTCACTCTTTGACTCCGACAAGTACCTTCTCTGATGTCTTCTTGGGTGGCCATCTCATAGGGTGTGATTCTTGAGCAACATATTCTCTTGTAGGAATGAAACTCAGACTCCTTGGGTCAAAGGGTCGGCTTATTGAATCCCCCGGAGAGGGTACATGGATGACAGCCTGTCACGGCAGACCAGGTCTTACCAACAAATTAATACCGGGATTCTGGACCGAGCATCCAAGATGAGTAAAATAAATTGTAATTTATTTCCTTTTAAGACAAACACACAATACTTCACAATTACAGTCAATATACACCTACTAGGATGGAGAAACAAAATAAATTGTGCACAGAACGAACAAAGTTTCTGGGTACCCCTGCACGCATGCAACTGGGTGTGCGATGAAAGCCGTGCGACAGTCCTTGGCTAGGGGCGCAACTTGCCAATCCTATATCTCTGCCAAAAGGAATTCTTTTGTATAGTCCTCACAGGATTCGATCAGGAATCCTAAGCTCAAATGAATTCTGGAGGAGGGGTACGATCCTTGGTTACGATGTAGTTAACCCCTCACTCTCCGGAACCGCTGATGCTGTAGCTTGGACGTATTTTGGTAAAGCTGAGATGAATTTGACTGGGACAGGCCTGTAGGCATTTTTATAGGGTAAAGGGTCCTATACCTAACATATACACCCAATCCTCTCGTGGGAATACCTTTTCCCACCTATCCGACTTGCCAGGAGTTCGTAGAACGGGCAGAAGTTGCTTCCTGGCCTGCTATGAGCATGCGTGCATCTCACACCTGAGCTGCTTAGCAAACCGGGCCCAACCCCTTACCTGGCGACAGTAAGTCTGGGGTTTGGCTATCAAGTATGAAGTGCCCATACTTCGCACCGGTATCTGGTACTTAACAATATCCCGGCCACCCTAACACCTAGGGTCTCTGAGGCTTTTCAACTCCGGTCTTTTATAGACACTGGGGCATCACCTTAGTAGGGTGCCCTTTGAAGTGCAGAGATGAAAAATCCCTCAGCTCATTCATCCATAACATTTGGGCATGTAAATGGATTCATTGCCGGACCGGCAGAAAGGGTTTCCTGCTGTTGCATTTAAAACACCATTGAAATACAGTATGGTTATAAATGTATGTTCTGCATAGGTAAAAAATATAAAATTCATATGTATGTTCATGGTACATGTGTAACTAACTGCACGCCAAAAATTAGAGTTCTAGCTCTGTCCTAGCGCAAGTTATCCACTTAATTGAATGAGCTCTGTGATGTGGTTTGCGGTTTGACCTATAATTGGTCTGGGTTACAAGCCAGCATACAATGTATCCGTGCTGGCTTTTGATCAGTAACCGCAGACACACGCCAACAATTCAGCTTAAGTGGATAACGAGACCGCTGGATACATTTTGACAAGACGGCACTTCAGCTAAACCGCAATCCATTTATCCAATTGATTTTGCGGTTTAGAGGTCTACGGCTTAGAAAGTGATGCCAATCTTCAAAGCAGCTAGAAGCTCCCCCCTTGTGTCACAAATACAGTTAGCACATTTTCATTCATTCATTTAACTGCAGCTAGCTTCAGAGCTGCAAAACAGGGACAATAAATGTAGTGATGGGGAAAACATAGACTGATGGTTGCAATACATTTTAACCCCTTCTGTCCCAACACAGTTTAGGGTTAACCAGCTGGGCATAATACCTTTATTATTGGCCTGGTTAACCCTCTCACTACCACACCTCCCCCAACTCAAAGCGCAGGCTCTGCCCCAAACCAGTGGTTGGGCTGGCCTGGCAGCTCTTGAGGTTGTTACAGGTGCGCCGGCGAGTATTCTAAAACTTGCCTTAAACTTGCCTTGGAAAATCTGGGGCTATCACCAGGTACATGCTGGGTGCATGCTACAAACATTTCAGTCACATTTCTGCAGAGAGTAATGGCCCATCGGATTAACACAGCAGGGGTCCCTGGCAGTCCCATTCAAATTGATGGGCCATTAGTCTGTCTGCAGTAATGTAACTGAACTGTTGCAACATGTACCCAGCATGTACCCAGCATGTACTTAGGACTTTTTGGGGATTGCCCCAAGGTTTGTTTTAGAATTCTCGTCGGCACTACAGTAAGTCACAAGGATTGTCCTGGCAGGAAAGGCCATCCGCATTGCAATGTTCACTGCTCTTCTTATGCTGGATGGTGAAATCAAATTCCTGCAAAGCAAGACTCCAGCGCAGTAACTTAGCATTTTCTGCCGACACCCTTTAAAGCCGGGTTGTGGTCCGTGATTACAGTGAATGGCCGACAGTAGAGATAGGGCTGAAGTTTTTCAGAGCCCACACAATGGCCAGACACTCTTTTTCAATGGTGGCATAAGCCACCTCTCTGGGCAACACCCTTCGGCTCAGATACACCACTGGGTGTTCACTGCCCTCCTCCCCCACTTGGCTGAGTACAGTGCCGATGCCATAGTCCGAGGCATCGGTCTGCACCAAAAACTTCTTTGAGTAGTCTGGTACAGCAAGGATAGGGGCACTGGCCAATGGAGTCTTCAGTGCCTGGAAAGAGACTTCACAGGTAGGAGACCAGACTACCAGCACAGACTGTCGCTTCTGGGTCAAGTTAGTTAGGGGTTTTGCAATGGCACTGTACTGGGGAACAAAGTTTCTGTAGTAGCCTGCAGTGCCTAGGAAAGCCATGTCCTGCTTCTTGGTCTTGGTAATGGGCCACTGCACTATCACTTCCACCTGGGCTGGCTCTGGTTTAAGGTGCCCGCCACCCACTCTATGCCCTAGGTACAGAACTTCTGCCATCCCTACTAAGCACTTGGTGGGTTTCAAGGTAAGTACCGCTTCCCTAATTCTGGCTAGCACCGCAGCTACATGACTAAATGGGAGTCCCACAAATTACTAAACACAGCAATGTCGTCCAGGTTTGCCTGTGCAAACCCCTGCAAATCCTCCAGTAAACGATTGACCAGGTGTTGGAAGGTAGCCAGGGCATTCTTAATCCCGAAGGGCATTACTAGAAATTCATAGAGGCCACTCGGGATAATGAATGCTGACTTCTCCCTAGCCTCCTGGGTCAAGGGGATCTGCCCGTACACTTTACTGAGATTCAGAGTGGTCAGATACTTTGCCCCCGCGAGTTCATCCAGCAACTTGTCCTTGCGAGGCATGGGATAAGCATCTGACACCGTCCCTTCGTTGAGCTGTCGGTAGTCCACACAGAAATGAGTGGTCCCGTCCTTCTTAGGTACCAGGACTACCGGACAAGCCCAATGGCTCTGGACGGTACAATTAAGCCTTGGGCCAGCATCTCTTCTACCTCCCTCTCTATACTGCCCTTAATCTCTGCTGATACACGATAGGCATGCTTATGCAGAGGGCGCAGATCACCTGTGAGCACTGGGTGATCTGTGCTATGCGTCCTGCCTGGCTTATCTGTGAACTGAACCCTATACTGCACTAGCATAGCTCTGGCTTCTGCTCTCTGCCTGGCACCCAGCTGAGACCTTTTCTATACCTGCTTTACAGTACCCACTTGCCTAGCCTCCCCTAAGAGATCTGGCAGAGCATTGCTCGCCTAATCTCCCATCGGTGGGCTACAAATGGCCAGCACCGATGCCACACTCGGTGCTACATTCTCCTTGAACATATTGATGTGATATTCCTTATTCCTCTCTGCCTCAGCATCTACCTGTACAACATAGTTGCACTCGTTCATCTTTCGGAGTACCGGACACAGTCCCGACCAGGCAGCCATCAATTTGTTCTCTGGGGTGGGTTTGAGAACAAGTACTTGCTGTCCTGGGATGCACTCTCTGCTACGGGCATTCTGATCATACCAAGTCTTCTGTTTGGTCTGAGCAGCCCTGAGGTTGTCCTGTGCCAACCCCATGAGCATCTCTAACCGGTCTATGAGATCTACCACTGTCACGGGAGACTCCTGTGGCGGGTAGGATCTCGGTGGCCACACAGCGCGAGCATAGTAGGGGTCACAATCAAAGGTCCGAGGCAGGTGGCAGATAGCGAAGTCGGGCAACAAGCAGAGGTCGGCAATGAGGAGACTGGAACAGGACAGGGGAGCAGGGTCAGGTCTGGGAGCAGGGACTGAGAACGGGGAGCAGGGAATGAGAACGGGAACAAACAGGGACAAGCCAGATTACCAGCAAGGGCTTTTACTAAGAACAGAATCAAATACAGACGGGTACAGGAACAGATCAGGATCAGAGACAGAGGCATGGGCAATAGGAGTCTGACTTGAAACAAAGGCAAGGAAACAAACAGGAAGGAGAGCTATAAGCAGAATGAGGAGCAACAAGAGGACAGACAGACAGACAGACAGAGGAACCCAGAGGAAACAGAAGGCAGCAGCACACCCAGTGGACAAAGAAGAACTATGGCTAGGCAGGAGGTCTAGGAGACCCTGACATTACTCCCCCCTCTCGAGAGCGTTCTCCGGATGATCCTCCAGGCACTTCAGGGAAACCTTGATGGAAGGCCAACTTAGTGTGTACGTCAAGTGCTGATGGGAAATCTGTGAGAGGTGCATTTATCCTTATCACAGGAGCGTAGGCATCAGCATCAGGTACATTAGGCATAGCAAGGAACTTCACAAGGGATCCGTCTAAAGTCATAGCAGGGGCATCGGAAACAGATAAATCAGGCTCTTCACATGCATCAGTGGGGACATATAGTTCACTTTTTGTGACCAACATATCTTTCTTAGTTTTGGAATCAGGAACTTCCCAATGGGTACATACAACTCAATCACAGGGGCATGGACATCAGGAACATGGGCCTTAGGAACAGGTGCATCAGACTTTCCATACATGTCACTGAGGACATTAAGTTCACTCTTCGTGGTCTCTTTTTGTGACTACCATCTTGTGGTATCACCTAAATTCTCATTAAGACCAGCTATTTGAGTTTTCAGCTCTTGAGGCTGTCCTTCTGCACTTCTTTTCCCACTCAATGCAGTTGTCAGTTCAGCTTCTTTGGAGTCGAGTCGTGACTCCATATCTCCCAGCTGACTCAGAGTAAAGCTTAAATGTGTTTCATTTTCTTCATTTCTGATCTGCAGCTGCCGGTACTCCTCCCGGACCTTGTCCAGCTCCAGCTACAGCCAGACCTTATCACAGGCTGTGTGGTCCAATAATTGGCAGGCATCGGCCAACTTGACCTCATAGCGCAGTGTCAGGCCAGCCACTTGACAGACGGACACCTCCTCTCTCTCCTCCTTTTTGGCCAGCTGTGTCTTGAGCTCAGCGATCTGTGCCTGCAGCGCTGTGAGTTGCTGAGATGTGTGTTCAGCTGCTAGCTTTAGCTCTTCCATTTTTAGGCGTTGCTGCAATTTCCACTCCTCAGCGAGAGACCCCTGGTTGAGTGCATCCTGTATCACGTCTTGGGTGTACTGGCTGTTAGGGATGGAGCAGTGTTTCTGCTCCTCTAAGTCTTGCTTCAGATCCTGGACCGCCTTGTGCTCCCTCTCATACAGGGTTACCTGGGCTCTAAGCTCCTCCTCAAGTGAGGCAATGGTTATGCTCAGTGTGGCCTTCAGCTCCTCATGCTGCTCTTTGGGGACACACTGGGTGCTCAAATACTCTTGCAGCATCTTTACTTTGTAGGCAGTCTGGAAACTTTCTTCCTGCAGAACTCGCTGCTTTTCCTCAGCATACACACATCTCTCCTTGGTGTCCTGCAGACGTGTACGCAATTCTTGCAGCTGACTCTGCAGCATATTTTCTGCTTGTGTGCGCTGCTTCAGCAAGACACGTTCTTCTGCAGTGCTGTCTGCACGTCTAACTTTTCCTGGGCTAACTGTTTCTTCTCCTCTCCTAATCTCCTAATTCATGGAGTTTCTTATCTCCTTCACTGACTTGGACATAGAGACCTCAACTTTAAAAACGTTTAATGCAGAAATTAATCTCTGGTTCGTGTGGAAAAATGAAATCGTTTACGAAACTACTGCATAAAATGCTATTCATATTATTTGTAGTTATTTTGTATTTGTTATTTTTGGGTGACTACTAATATTTTACACTACAAAATTTAAATAATAAACTGAATGCATTATATATAGTTTTGTATATCTTCATGTTGCACAGTATCTTTCAATCAGAACACAAAATGAAAGTGGAATAATCTTTATAGAATATTTATTTATTCAATAACATTTTATAGTATGACAGTAAACATTCAAGACTTCAATGTCTGAAAATCAGGCCATAAACAATCCTACTGTAGATCCAATGTTCTTTTTTATACTTCAGGAGAAGTGCCATGACTTAAAACTTAAAAATGTTTCTTTGTAAATATAAAGCTTGTGATGAATGTTTTCAACATAAATTTATACTTCAATTATTCACTAATCATGTATCAGATTTTTGGCATCCTTTGAGGAAGAGTATTTATATTTGAAAGTTCTCATCTCAATAAATATACTGAACAATTAATGTCATGCACATATATTCATGGTGAACTCCAGGTGAACTTGACCTCTTCTGACTGCACTTCTAATAATGCACTTTTACTCCTGTTGTGAATATAAGCCTCCCAATAAAATAAGTTGAGAACACTCACGTGCGCATGTATAAAAGTGTATTTATTATTAAACATGGTCAACCCTCTGGTCACAAACTGGACCTTTCTCAAAACGTCTTGAGAAAAGTACAGGTTGGGACCGAAACATCGACCATTTTTAATATTAAATACCCCAATATACAAGTGCATGCGATTGCTCTCAACCTATTTTATTGATATGTCACATGTGCTGTAATGCCAATCTTCTGAGTGCTGATTCCTTTTCACTTTATAAACCTCCCAGAGCTCACCCCTCCCCACCTTTTTAACTTGGGAGGTTCTCTCATTTTGCTGTATGGACAGGACATGTTTGTTCCCCCTCATACAAAGGTAAAAGCAAAGGTTCATAGTGTAGTGTTAGGACCTGCACATTTGGTCATACCTTGACGTGGTATGCAGGCTTATGACGCTTTGGCCAAAGGGTTTAACTAAATAACCAAGAAAATATTATTATTGAAGTATTTAACTTTATACTTATTACCATATATGTTTTGTCAATTGGATGTAGCATTGGGCTTCGGGTTTTTGTCACTTTTTTTACTCACCATAACTTAACTCAGTAGTATATATATATATATATATATATATATATATATATATCAACAAGAAACAAACAGAAGCCCTAGTATGTCCAAAAAATACAAAATGTATTCAAGCAATATCAAGAAAATATATACAACATATAATTAAAATCCCTGAGGTAAAGAAATCCCAAGTACCTACCTTGACTGTCAACAATAAATAATATGTAAGTATGCAAAAAAATATAATTATCAGAATGCATGAACACTACACATTGATAAAGAACCATCATTAAACCAAATTAGTTGGGCCAGGTGAAAGAGTAATTTTCACCTTAGCACCTAGTACACTGGCAGGTGTGAGCTGAAGCTTAAGAGATACAAGACATCCCTTAACAGTAAATCACACAAAGCATAGTAATAAGTAAAGCTATACAGTATGAGCTGCAGCCCTAGGTAAAAGAAAAGAGGTTAACGTTTTGAGATGGTAGTGCTCTCATATGGGCTAATCCCTGTAGGATACAATATAGCAAGTCCCAGTATAGTATATATATATATATATATATAAATAAAACAACTTGTTGTATGAAATACAGCTCTCACACTAGATCCCCTTTCATTGCACTCAAAGTACACATTTAGGGCCTTATGCAGTAAGTGCCGAAAAGCCGTTTTTTGCCATTTTTACGCAAAAAATGCCTCGGCGATTCAATAAGCCCCAATAAACTGACGAAAACACACAAAAAAAAATCGGCATTTTTTTTTGTCGCAATTTTTTTTACGGCAGTTGCGCGGCCAAAAGCCACTATTCGGCACTTATCGCCAGTTTTTCAAACACGCTCAATTCTAGAAGCCCCGAGCAGCTTTTTGCAGCTGATCGCCACTCTAGAATTGGGATTTTCCCGCAAATCCGCCCGCCACAAAAAGTTGGCAAGAAGGTGGGGAGAAGTATCGGCAAGGGGAGCGGGACGGCACTTAGAAAATATCAGGCCTTTTTCCTGCCTCAGATTGATGCCGGGGCTCTCCAGAGCTGATACCCATTAATACCAGCACCGGAGACCCTCGGCAACCCCTCCTGCAAGGCCTAAATACCCATTCTTGGGGATAATACCCCCTTCACCCACCTCTGCTATCAACAATAAAAACAATACACACTAAAGCCCCACAACCCTCCTCCTAGGCTCTCAATAAACATTACTATATATAATACACTACCCACCCCCGTGGCCCCAACAACCCCTATACCCCCCTAACATACAGTTCATATATTTATTTTTTTGGGTGCACAGGAATGATAATTTAGACTGGCGGTGGCCCTCGGGTGGTCCCCGCAGGTGCCTGGAGGGTCCTGCTTGCCTGCAGTACCAATGTGCCCCCCAAAAATAATTAAAAAATACATCAATACTTATAAATAATTACACCCCGTCCCCGCACCCTAATACATACACTACAGTAATGGGCAAATTTACTATTATCCACATATGGATAATAGTGCATTTGCCCATTTAAAATACATTAATCACAATAAATAAAATAAATACATCTTGCACTCACCCTTGCCTGGCTGCCACAATGAAGGCCGTCCTAATCCTCACCCCGTCACTGCCCTCGAGTGCTGTAAAACATACACAAGAATAAAAAGAGACAATACAATATCCCCTAACCTCTTAATCACCTTAACGGTTAGTAACCGCTATAGTAATCCATCTAGGATCAGTCAGGAACAACTATGACACCCCCATTGCTAGGCATGTGACAGAAGAACATAGAGGGGATGGCACTGTCTTAAGGTTTACAGTCATTGAACATATTCCCTGGAGAATCAGAAGAGGTGATTGGGATAAGCGCCTATTACAAAAAGTGTGCCACTGATCTACACTTTGAACATCATGGCACCAACAGGGCTAAACGAAGGCTTTCTTTTCACGTCATTCTTATAGACTATTCTCTGCGGGTGCCCGTTGGCCTCTAGGTGTTCCCCGCGGGTGTCCATGGGCCACCAGGAGTTCCCCTAGTGGTCCATGCAGGTGCCTTGGGGTCCTCGGTGGTCCCCACAGGTGTCCGTAGGCCTCCAAGTTTCCCCATAGGTGTCCAGGGGCCCAATGAGGTCCCTGAGTGCTCCCAGTGGGTGTCTGGGGGTCCTTTGATGGTCCCCATGGGTGTCTGTGGGTCCTCTACTGGTCCCCATGGGTGTCCGGGGGTGCTTAGGTGGTCCCCGTGGGTCCCCGCTGGCCTGCTGTACCAATTCTGTATCCAAAAATTAAATTTGGCATACATTGCAATAAATACTCCTCCCCCCAACAAATACAGTACAGTAATGTGCAAAATAACTATTATCCAGATATGGATAATAGCTCATTTGCCCATTATTAAATCAAACATTAGCCAGGCAGCAGAAATAAAGTAAATAAACTTTTCTACTTACGCCTGCCATCATGAAGGGCACCCTCGCCCCCATACTGCAGGGCCATATCATCCATTGCTAGCAAGAATACATACAAAAATACAATCTAATGGCACCTTATCCCTTAATCACCATAGTGGTTAATAACCGCTTTAGTAATTAAGGGGTTAACCCACCCTTCCCTGCTGCCCACCTAGGAGGCCTATCTACCCACCCCGGACCCACTATACTCACCCTGCAGCCATTTATTGGCATAGTGGTACATCATACCATATAATATGGGTATGATAAGCCAATATAGCAGTCACTGGTAACCCTAATAAAAATACATGAAGTCCCAAAATTCACACAAATAAAACATACACAAGCACCTAAACACCACAATTCAATAAATGAAAGCACTAGCCAACAAAATAATTACATAATTTTAACTAGTAACAACAATCAATGAATTAATAAAACCACCAGCCAACACATCAATTCAAACAAGGAGCCAACAAAATAATTATTTAAAAACTTACAAGACCATTTAAACAATCTTGTATAATGGAAGGTGCACTGCTTTAGTTTAGGTCATTTTGACTAAGATAATAACAACTGAAATGCATTTTCCCCATTCAAAATGAGCCATGAATTTTGACTGGTTGATTTTACCTGATGACAGTCAACTGTCTTATTTACATGTTTGTCAATGATGTGGGGATAATTGGTAAACTTCTCGCCACCGTTGGTACTCCTTGAGAAAGTGCCTGTTTGGGGCAAAATGAGAGAGGTTTCCCCTTGTTGTCAGTGTTCTATGTTTTTTAAGATGATTCAATAAATACTTTTTTCTATTTTTCCAATAATATATGGTGAGTTTTAATTCCTTGGGGTCCGCGATTACCAATGATCCTTTTCACCTCTTTTGCTGAAAGTCTAGTAGCTCCAAAGTTGGCATTGCCAAACCGCATGGTTTGGCATGTAAAAAAGTCACAGAATTAAATGTATGAAAGAACCCTATTCTCTATTGCAAATCACATCTTCTAAACCAATTCATAAAAAAATGCAGAACCGCTCTGTTTAACAGCCGATTCTTGTCTTGTTATTTTGTTTGATTTTGATGCATTGTGTAATAATCTCGTGAGACAACACATCTTACACACTATATTAAGCAGCCATTTTAGACAGTATATGCCAGTGCTGTGTGGAGTGGGGGAGAGGCAGAGTGGCTAAGAGTTTGATTGTAGGTGGGGTTTGGTGTGATTTGAGATAGATATCTGAGTTAGTTGTCTTCTGTTCTTTTATTTTCATTCACATTTTCTTGTCTGGTCATTATGACATTTTTTTTTTTTTTTGTTATTTTAAGTGTGTGTTTGGAGGAGTGAGTGACATGAGAGGAGGAGTGGAAGTGGGCATGAGAGGAGTGGGAGTGAGCATGAGAGAAGTGGGAGTGGGCAAGAAAGGAGTATGAGTGGGAATTAGAGGAGTGGGAGCAGGCATGCGAGGTGTGTGGGTACTGAAGGGGTGGGGAATGGAGGTGTGGCAAATTGAGGTGTGGGGAGTGGATGTGTTAGGTGTGGAGGTGTGGTGAGGAGTGGAGGTGGGGAGGAAGTCAGTAGGCCAGGGGGGCAGAGGTGAGGACAGAGAGAGGAGTCAAACAGGGACTTGCTGATCAGGGTCAGGAAGAGGACTTTTGGAGGATTGTGCAGAGAACAAAAGGAGAGTGAGCAGCACACTTCTGGTGGAGCCTCTTCCTCTGAGGCTCCAGTTGTGTTACCTCAGGCAACAATTATGCGAGGGGCAACGCAACATACAATTTATGGTATAGGAGAATGAGGTCCTTGCTGAGCAGTTGCTGAGACACTATGACCATCTGTTTGGCCATCTAGCTGGTAAAAACACCAATAACAGAAATACAGTGACAAAATTAAGAATTACATGGCATGTACAGAAGTCACAGAATGAAATGTGTGAAAGAACCCAATGTATTGTAACATACATTTTCAGAGTCCCACATTTATTTAAAATCAATAAATTCTGTAGCTCTTGGGTGGGCCCAATTATTTAACACATAGGAGACATGGCATATTATCTGAAGCAACGAATATTAAATATACTGTACTAAAGGGATAGGGAGACTATAACCATCCAGCTCCCCCCTCTTGTTGGTGTTTGTGTACTGTATGTGCCACAAATACTCAATACCTGTATGACAAACACTGACAGACATATTACAATAGTCCTCTCATTTCTACTCCATAATCATTCCATTCTGTATACCAATAGTAACTAATAGTAACAGCATGTCCACTTTTGTCCTATTTGCCGACAGGAACAAGACCTCTATGAAGACTCAGATCTGGAAGAAGATCTGTAAGCGGGTCTCCTCTCTGGGAATTGCTTTTACGGGAAATTGTAAGAAGAAATTTGCAGATATAAAGAGAAAAGTACGTAGAAAGAAGGTTGACATCCACCATCATGCCTCGTGCCCTGGGGGACTTCCCCCTAGGTACTGGTACCTCAATATGCCTCCCATTGAAGAGTGGCTGAACTTGGGAATATTCCATTTGGCCAGTGACCAGGACATCGATAGCAGTATGTCCAACCCTGAGAAATGTGAGTACAATGATATGAACCAAGCTACAAAGTTTTCTGAGCCAATACAGTGATTCAAAGTCATGACTCAACACAATGTTCAATGATATACATTACTGCAGTATCACCTACAAACTAATCACACCATAAGACATGTGAATGTGAAAATGTATCCATAAATGCACTTACATTCACCTAGTTTGTAATGGAACTTATACACTCACATAAATACATAGATGCTATTACACTGGATGTACTGTAGTACTACTACAGGACAGTCAATGCAAAATATGAGTATATGCTGCACACCAAGATAAATAAATAAAGGATACAGTTACTGGTGCTCTTGAACCCAAGGAAAACCTGACAGTAACCCAAAATATAATCCAAGTAAAAAAGCTAATCTGGGCACTGTGTATTTTCTTCCAAAAAACACATCTATTTAGTCATAAATTACAATATTTCGGCCACTCTAGAAGCCTTTTTCAGGTAAAGTAGTCAGTTTACTTGAAAAAGGCTGTTACAGCGACCAAAACTTCGTAATTTATGGCTAAATAAACTTGTTCTTTGGAACAAAATCCACAGTGCACTGATTTGATTTTTAACTTGGGTAATACTACTACAGGATACATTTTCAATAAATAATGTTATAATATCGGAAAGAGAGTGTATTAAAAAATTACAAGGGACGTTATAAAAAAACAATAAATACAGTACAACACCAGTCTTAGTATATAGAAATAGAAACGCATTCTTAAACATTCAATGTTTATGTGCAAATTGACACCTTCATCAGGCCTTGTTAAGATTGGTGTGCTATTTGATTTTTATGGGTTACACATTTGAAGCAGCAGGTCTGCAATGAATGTGCATCCAGCATCTGAAATTCTTGTTTGTGTGCATCTTCAATGTGGACATTGGAGCTCACATAGGGAAAACAATAACATAAACAGTTATTGCTTAGACACATACAGTAGTAACCTGAGTTGCTAGTGTCATGCTTATGGGAAAACAATCTTTTTTTATTTTTTTTATTTAATTGTTATGTATTGTATTTTCGGTGCCTGTTGTTTTGTTTAGGTTGCCCATCGACAGCCATAGTGGTAAACCATACTGATATTATGGGCATAGTGTACCATTTTGCTAATCCATTCATTTATTGCATTTTTTAGTTTTTATTTAAATGTAATGTATTTTATTTGGTGCTTGTTTTTTTTTGTAGTTTGCCCATTCATTGCCATAGTGGCAAACCATGCTCATGTAATGTGCATGGTTTACCACTGTGCCAATCAATGGCTTTATTGTCAAAAGCTTGGTTTCATTGAAATGTAATGTGTTTTATTTTGTGGCTAATTTTTTTAGCCTGCCCATTCATTGTCAGTGTGGCAATCCATGCCCATATTGGGGGCATGGTTTACCACTGTGACAATCAATGGGTATTGGGGTTGAGGGTAAGTTCTCTGGGCAAGGTGTTTAGCCTCCTGGGTAGGTAGTGGGGGAGGGGGTTAATCCCTTAAATACTATTGCAGTTACCAACCGCTAAGGTGATTAAAGGGTTAGTGGCCAGTAGTTTATTGTTTATTGTAATGTTGCTGCCCATGGAGGATGAGGAAGATGGGGAGGAAGATGAGGATTGCCTTCATCCTGGCAGGGGTACTGTAAGTGCAACTTCAATTACCTTCAAGCTGTATGGGTAATGTTTTATTTAATGGACAAATGCATTATAAATGCACTATTATCCATACCCATTACTGTGCAATATGGGTTTGGAGGGCAGAGAGGGGACGGATATATTTATTTTTATGTATTTCACTGCAATGTTTCTTTGAATGGGGAAAAGCGCTATTAGCCATTAGCACTTTTACCCATTTCGTTGTAGTATTGTTGGTACAGCGGGTGGGTGAAAGTTGTAGTTGCCCCAGGATGGTGTTTAGGCCTTGCGGGTGGGAAGCATGAGGGGTAAGCCCATTCATTACTTTAACCGTTCTAATGAATGGTTTGATTTCTACTGCCACCCTCCTGCAGGGCCTAAACATCCACCCTGGGGCAACTGGAGCTTCACCCACCCACTGTACCAACAACAATGATCTCCGGGGGGTCGCCACGGGCCTCCAATATCTATCCTTTGCAGTAAATATAAAATAAACTCCTTTACAGTATACATATTGCAATTCCTTTTCTCGCCAGGCTTTAGCTGGTGAGAAAGATTGCAAGTTTTTATAGTATTCTTCCAAGTCCAGGGGGAGTACAACTTCATATTCTAATTTTATCACAAATATTTGTGCATTTCACTTATTGCACTGTTCACTGATTGCATTGTGTATTATATTGTGTATTATATAAAGTCACAAATAATTATTTGTTGTCACTTGAATCACTACATCTATCACAGGGTAAAAGGGGACGATAGACAGCACTCTGATAGTGTTAAATTTATGCAATTGCAGGGTGCACGGAACAAAAGGGGACCCTTATTCCCCTGTATAGTACTAACAAATCTACGTGAGTACCAGCACTCACTGTCTAATAGCTAAATGATGAAAACAGTTGTAATGCAGAATAAACATTTAATAATAAAACAAACCAGAAATAAAACAAATGTGTTTGCAGAAATCAGTATCACAAATGGGCATGTCACAAAGTGAGGGGTGGGGGGGGGGGGGAAAGGAAAAGGGGAAAAAAACATGAAACACAAGGAATATACACAAAAAACAGAGAACAGAAAGTATGCTGGGGGGGCGACGTTTCAAGGGACTACCTCTTCATCTGGCCCATCCCCCCTGGTCCAAAAGGTCCCAGAAGTACTTCCCTAAGCCTCCCTTCCCCTATAACTGGTCAAACCAGACACCCCTGAAAATAGATAGCAAACATACAGTGTAGGCTAAATACAGCTAAACAGCTAATAGCTGGGCAGCAAGAACCCATTAAAGTCAATGCCAGTAGTTCAAGTACCACAAGAAACTGTGGGCAATGGTACAGTAAAGGCTGTGCTCAGCACTCCACACGAGCACAAGGAGCAGAGCCACAGAGGGTTTGATTACTGTCTTCATTTGCTATTCCCATTAACCTTTCATTGACTGTTGTGGACTCCTGTTGCTTCTTTGCAAGCTGCTTTCTTGCAAGCTGTGTTCAGCTTTTACTGTACCATTGCCCACAGTTTCTTGTGGTACTTGAACTACTGGCATTGACTTTAGTGGATTCTTGCTGCCCTGCTATTAGCTTTTTAGCTGTATTTAGCCTACACTGTATGTTTGCTATCTATTTTCAGGGGTGTCTGATTTGACCAGTTATAGGGGAAGGGAGGCTTAGTGAAGTACCTCTGGGACCTTTTGGACCAGGAGGAATGGGCCAGATGAAGAGGTAGTCCCTCGAAACGTCGCCCCCATAGCATACTTTCCGTTCTCCGTTTTTTGTGTATATTCCTTGTGTTTCATGTTTTTTCCCCTTTTCCTCCCGCCCCCCCCCCCCACCCCTCACTTTGTGACATGCCCATTTGTGATACTGGTTTCTGCAAACACATTTGATTTATTTCTGGTTTGTTTTTTTATTAAATGTTTATTCTGCATTACAACTGTTTTCATCATTTAGCTATTAGACAGTGAGTGCTGGTACTCACGTAGATTTGTTACTACATCTATCATGTTGAGTGTAGAAGGAGCGCCTAAATCTTTTTCTATTGTTTGTAAAGTTTTTATAGTACTATATGCATATCGGAGTTTTAGACAAAGTGTTATAGTACTATAAAAAGCAGTTTTGTCAAATCGGAGCTTTGTGAATAGCTACACATGCAATATCACACTATAAGGGCATTGAAAGTGCTATAAGCCACATTTAGTGAATAAGTCCCTTAGTGCGCGTCTCTTACAGACAGGTGCAACCCGTTAGGATTCAAACAGCTCAAGTCCCATTCAGATGTAGGGACCCCCGCTGGGCCATTACCGACTGCTATGCACTGTGCAATAGAGGGTCAAGGTATTGCACACGGTTAACCAGCCCATTTTCACAGCTGCACGACTGACCATAGCACTGCACCTGTAAACCAAGCCTTCCACTACTCCCAACATCCCTTCCACTTCTTCCACCCTCCCTTCCATTACTCAAACCATTAACTCGCTCTAAATGACATGGTCCTCTTCTTACAGTGCAAGTGGATGGACGGTTATCACAATGTGGCGCTCAAAAATAATTAGTGCACTTTAAATGGTGAGTATAATATATATCTGTGCAATATTCAGTGCTCGTGAAAAAGTATTAAATCATTGATACTGATAATACAATCGAAATGGTTGAATGTAGCTGTGACCCAGTGGTGGATTGCTTTCTCAATCCCGTGAAGTATCAGAAGTCCAAAGTCGTAGGGAAGCGCAAACATATGTGGAAACAGAAAACAGATTTCCAATAGTACAGTATGGTCTAATAAAAAATTGGGATGTTATCTCTTTAATTCTTATGAGTTGGGTACTCAGAAGTAAAGGTAGGTCTAAATACACGTAATGGTATATTTAGTTGGTTGATCTTAGACCGCAATCTAGTTGAGGTTAGGACCGGAATATGTATATCCACTTTCACCCTTTAGGAATAAGAAGAGGACCGGACATAGTGCAGACTATAAAACTTTATGATGGAAAGTATAGGATGGTAAATACTCACATGGTTAAAATATGGTACAGGCAATTTGATCTACGCGATCGACACTGGCTGCTGGAACTTAGAGCAGTGTTTATCCTCCTCGGTATGGTCTTCCCACCAAACGAACCCCTCGCGGCTTCGTCTACAGGGCTCCGGATGTTTGGCATCATGCGGATCCAAGGGTTTCCAGTGGACAGCGTGAAGAATCACTCTGCGCAGCTGTGGTAGATGGTCCTTCATGACTTGGCTTGGAGCTCTTCCTCAGGTCAAGCTTTGAAAGGGGTCACGATCACGATATACATGGAGGTGGATGGGATCACCTCCTCATGTGGGAGAAGTAGCATACAAAATTCTGGTTGCAGTTTGAGAAGAACACTATTTGCCACCCCTTAACTCACCCTTTTAATCAATATGCAGTACACTCTCCATCTATCCCCCTTATCACACAGCAAAATCACGCCTTGTTAAACAGCAAAATTCTGCTGTTGGCCAATGCTGAGTGTTTTTGCCGAAGTTGTTTTTTTGCATTATCCACAAACCCTTTTTTGCAGTCAGTGTTGTGTGCAAATGAATTGCAACTGTAAATGGGGTGGAACTAAATTATTAATGCATATAATGTTGAAAAAGACAATAATATTTACATTTGTTATGTGTGTTTTTGAAAGAAATAAGTAGAAAGTGCTTTCAAACACACACACTTCGAGAATATTGCGCTGCAAATAAAAACCTGGTGAAATCTAGTAACAGTATGCTGTTGTTATATTGTTAAATGTTATTACTTTTTAATAAATTATTGATTTTTAAAATGTCTTTGCTTGATTGAACAAATTGAACATTAAACTAAACCTGTCTTTATAGGTATAATACAAGTAAACCCATTAATAAATACAGTATGTCATATTTTGCAAAGACTGTAATGTATCATAAATTATGTATCATTGTACTGTATCATTTGTTTATTATTTTATAGGTGGAACTTCACCAGAGACAGCCAGGGCATGCTCGTGGAAGATTTTTTTTTTAAGTCTTCATTATATTATTTATGCTTGTGTATAAAGTAATACACAGTATATTATAATGAAGCATTAAATAATGTACACTATGTATCTGTAGCTTAATGCAATAATAATGTCAATTTATAAAGACTGTGTCTGCCATATTTTAGTTTTCAATCATTACAACTTGAAAGTAGAGGTCATTATGGATGCCTTAAAAACAACTGGTGCTTTTCATAGAAAAAGGAGATTAAAACACCAACCACCCACACACAGGGCCACCAACCCGCCAACAGGGGGGGACACAGGGCACTGACGTCCCGGGCCCCGGGAGTTAGGGGGGCCCGGCCATGCCTGTTAAAGTAAAAACATTTTTTTTTTTTTAATGGTGGCGTTTTTTCCGCGCGCATGTGCAGGGCAAGCAGGGTATAAGTCCTGCTGCCTGTGGGCCTGCCCGCTGCCTGTGGGCCTGCTCATCCCCCGCTCCCACCCCTCGGCTCCCAATGTGGGACGTAGGGGATGTGCTATGGGATTCCCTTGCTCACGTGCCAACCTAACTTCCCCCACGCGTGCCAACCAGGGGCCCCAGAGCATAGGGGGGCCCCACGCGCCTGGCCCATGAGTGCCCACCATAGGGTTGCCAGGTGTCTGGTGAGCGTTAAGTGCTGAGAGGGCGGAGGCAGTGAGAGGGAGGGCCGGGACGGTGGCTGGACAGAGCATGGATGACTGGTGTGCTGTCCCTGATTGGAGGAGAGGACAGCCAACCAGAGGACAGCAGGGGCGGAGCCCACACCCCGGTCGGCCAGAGACATGTTCTGTGCTGTCTGTGTCCTGCAGGAGATAAGGTAAGGACAATGTGGGGGAGACGTGAGGGTATATTTAATATGTATTGGGGTGGTAGGATTATATTTAATATATATATGGGGGTGGTGGGGGTATATTTTATATGTATGGGTATGGTGGGGGTATCTTTAATATGCATTGGGGTGGTAGGAGTATATTTAATATATATAGGGGTGGTTGGGATATATTTAATATGTATGGGGGTGGTGAGGGTATATTTAATATGTATGGGGGTGGTGGGGGTATATTTAATATGTATGGGGGTGGTGGGGGCATATTTTATATGTATGGGGTGGTGGGGGTATATTTAATATGTATGGTGGTTGTGGGGGTATATTTTATATGTATGGGGGTGGTAGGAGTATATTTAATATATATGGGGGTCGTGGGGGTATATTTTATATGTATGGGGGTGGTGAGGGTATAT
>WSYH01002067.1:0-97421 GCA_036426205.1 Ascaphus truei
TGTCCATCCCCTTTATTAATTTGGTGGCTCTTCTCTGCACTCTCTCTAGTTCCATAATGTCTTTTCTTAGGATTGGTGCCCAAAATTGTACTCCATATTCAAGGTGTGGTCTTACTAATGCTTTGTAAACGGGTATAATTATGTTTACTTCCCTTCCATCCATTGCCCGTTTGATGCAAGATAAGATCTTGTTTGCCTTTGCAGCTACTGCATGACATTGGGCACTATTGCTAAGCCTGCTGTCTACAAGCACTCCTAAATCCTTCTCCATCAAGGATTCCCCCAATATATCTCCATTTAATTTGTAAGTCGCCTTTTCATTCTTGCATCCCAAATGCATAACCTTACATTTATCTGTATTAAACCTCATCTGCCATTTACCTGCCCACGTTTCCAGTCTCTCCAAGTCCTTCTGAAGAGAAATGACATCCTGCTCAGGCATAGTCGCATTACATTTCCCATTACCATCCAGGGCCACGGGACTCACGGGTGATGAGGGCCTTGGGGTCAGGGGTCTCACCCGGGGACTTGGTAGCGGGAGGGGAAGGCAGGGCAACAGGGGCAGATGACACAGGGACCTCACCAAAGTCTTGATGGGGAATGTTCAAGGAAATCTCCCTTGGAGGAGCAATGGCACAGTCCATGGTCAAGTTCAATTTGCCCCGTCCTTTGGCCTTAATATAACGAGCGTCAGGCAGCGCTTTGGCCTGGAGAGCGTCTATGGCTTCCTTCCGCTCCCTACAACGCAGTAGGAACGGATCATTTGTAAGGGTAGCACTCACCGGAGCGGCCTGGATATCACATGAGCCCACCCGGCCAGGTGGCTCGGCGGCCTTCTCATCTCCTGGTGGTGGAGCAGCTACCAAAGGATCGAGGCAGTCATCTCGGGTGGTGCCGGCCGGCACTACTCCCGAAAGTTGACCCCTCAGCAGCATGTCATCAAAGTGACGTTCAGCAGCTTGTATGTACGTGAGGGCGCGAGCGCGGGCCTCACATCTCCTGCTGACGTCGCAGGTATAGCTCCACAGCTTTCTGAGCGTGATCCCAGTGAGGATCCGTAAGAGGAATATCTTTCTCACAGCCAGCGACAGCAGCCAGGATGTCCCCAACACGATCGGGTACTGAGGAGGTATCGGCCGATACCTCTGGGGTGTCCGGAGCAGCGAACTCTTCAACAGAGGGTACCTTCCTCTAGGAGAAGCTTACCGGAGCGGCAGTAGAACGCACCTCACAGTATGGTGGTGGGGCGGTTCCGCAAGGCTCAGACGGCCGACCACTGGGTGCAGGTAGCACTTTCTTTCAGGTAGAACCTTCTTTCCTACCGCCATGTTTCACTGTGGGGGGTTCCATGATCGACCCAGACGACGGGTAAGTAGCCACCACCTGCAAATCTGGGTAGAACAGTTCATATACCATAGCCAGGTAATGACGAGCAGCGTCATCCGGCGACCCCTGGGCCAATGGCGACAATTTGCACACCAGCTGGTATAGGGTGCGCAGCTCCACGGTGCTCATCGCAAGGTCCAGTTCTTGGGGGTCTTCAGGCCTAGCCCGGAGATAGGGCACTCTGCATGCAGGGCAGCTCCCCAGTAGCTGTAATTGGCCGCCTGGGTAGTCACATAGCTGGCAGACCCTGAGGAGTTGGATCTCATGGGAGTCCCAGATGACAAGGACTCCTCCGGTCAGCTCATAAATCCGCCCACGGTTCTCCATCTGGGTAGTACAACAGACCACAGTGGGGGCACAACTGCTGTCTCTGGAGTACACGTGCGTCTGGCTCCTCACATCCTGTGTGCTCCGTCAGGGCACACCCAGCTCCTCCCCCTGGTGGATAGTATAGTCCAATCCGGAGCAAGCAAGGGGGAGGGGATTCAGCAGTTCGCGCTGTTTCTGCAAACTGTAAGGCCTCGGCCATGCTCCCCGCTGGTGTGCTGAGGCACAGGGAAAGCGGGTGCTTTCCCTGGCCTTGCGGTTGCTTATCGCACGCGCTGTCAGCGGGCCATCAGGAGGCGGGCCGGGGGCGAGCGCTTCACTGGCCGGGGGCGGGCCAGTGACGTCACGGAGCTGGTTCGCCCTAATTGGGCGAACCGCTCACGGGACCGGCCTGTCGCGCCGGCAAGCGAGGGAATTTTAAATTCCCCTAAGACCTGCGCTTCCGCGCACTTGCGGAACGTAGGCGAGCCCCTACTAAAGCCGCTCTAATTGTCATTACCCATGTCGCTATATACCAGCACCACCTCCCACATTGGTCAGGTAATTAAGACTGAGGTCCAATCAGGTGCATGGGAATAATTAACAGGGTATGGCATTGAATTATACGGAAATACATTTAAACAACACAACTTTAATAAAATGCAATACAAGTAAGAATATAAAAATCTGTAAAGGAAAAAGATATAACATTAGTCATACAAAATACATTGTTGGGAGGTGGTGCTGGTATATAGCGACATGGGTAATGACAATGATTTTATCCCTGAAGAAGTAGCATTCTAGCTACGAAACGCGTAGGATTACTGCTTTTATTGTTACTTTTTTATGCCATTTTTCGTGTTATCGTGTACATGAGATATCCTGCCGGGTGTCTCCTGTTGGAGGTACGCACTGTGTGTAACGTCACACTTATGCGCGAGGAGTGACGTCATTGCAGATTGACGGACTGTGAGGCGTGGATGCGGACACACTGTGGTGGTTTACCCGCTATTAGCATACATCTATGGACTTAGAGACTCTGTCCTAATACACACATAGTGTGTCCTGTTTGGAATACAGACTTCCCTTCATCGTCACGGAGACTACAAAGAGAGTATACCTGAGACGGTTTGGATACTGGTGATCGACTACTACCAAAGAGCCAGACGACACCTGGAGTGTGCGGAGGTCCACTGACCTGAGGCGTTCCCTTCCATCGTGTGTCCTGTCGTCTACTATGTAGTAACTCGTGTATAATTACACGAAATGCTTATGTTCTATTTTTATGATGTACGCAGAATACTTACCCTTTTAAAACACTAAAACTAATTTTGATATACTTCACTATTTGCGTTTTGCGCTTGTTTTTTTTGTCTTTTGTCTCTCCCCTCTGCCAGGCTCTCTCCCCTCTGCCAGACTCTCTCCCCTCAGCCAGGCTCTCTCCCCTCTGCCAGGCTCTCTCCCCTCAGCCAGGCTCTCTCCCCTCTGCCAGACTCTCTCCCCTCTGCCAGGCTCTCTCCCCTCTGCCAGGCTCTCTGCAACCTGTTTCCTCACAGGCTGAGAGCAAAATAACAACCTGAAAGAAATCTGCGGTCTTCCTTTTAACCTCCCCTTTCCAATCAGCTAGCAGACCAAGGTGTGGTTCTTCTGGTCTGCTAAAGTAAGAGAGTATTTTAACCTCTTGTATACTCCCTCACAGAGTGCAACAAGCTTTACGCTCCCTATATGTTCAGAAGGAGTTCCCCTGACCTCAGTAATGTATGAAAGGCCATGTTAGGATATAACAGTTAGAGGTAAGAGAGCTGATTCAAGGAATATTATCTGGATAACAAGTCCTTCAGTGGGGCAGCGAAGCTAGGAAGGAGAAAGGAAGAAAGGCCAGAGGCCAGGCAGGAGACCAGGAGGGAGATAACATCACGGAGAGAGGAAAGAGGTGCTGAATATCTGAAGAAGTTACCAACAGAAAGAAGCCCACTATGTGCAACTATTCTTAAGAATATCAGTCTATTTGAAACATCATCATTTTTGTATGTAAGTAATTATTTTCAAAATAAACATTTTGTTTTTTGTGCAAAGACACGAATGCTGAATTCTGTTATGCTGGAGTAAAACTATAGAGAAGACATTTAATAGTTTTCATGGATCTTTTATTGGTCGGAGATACTGGTTGCTTGATTTGTGGGTGGAGGATAGGAGGGGATGGGGTGACCCATCTCTACCAGATGAACAGAGGCTTTCCATCCTCTTTGGCCAGGTTGACCAGACAGTTGAGGAGGACATCCACATCCTTCAGCACATCGGCTGGCATGGCCTCGGCCGCCATTTTCCGCATGACCTCAGGGTCACTGTATGACGCTAGCTCGCTAGTTCCAGGGAGGGGCCGGTCTTTCATAATGCCATAGGTGTTGACCAGGTACTCTGAGAAGGTGGGATGCACACGGGGGTCATAGCCATACTTCTTAAGCTGGTTCATAATGTCCATGAAGCGTCGGTTCATCTCACCTCTCTGAGACTCATCCACCTTATTGGTTAACGGGCAGGAGGTTGCCTATAGACAGAGGAAGAGAGGTAAAAAAATATGTGCAGGAAGAAACCCAGGGATAGTCTACTTCTACACCTCACATTCTCATGAAGACCAACAGAACAATGGGGTGACCCTTAAAACTTAAGACGAGTGTTTACTCAAAGTGGAGAGTGGGGTTACAGAAAGGGCAAACATTAAACTAATCTAAAAATAGACAACATGAGTGAAAACCCAAATTACGGAACCTAACTGACTGCGTTGTGAGTTTAATTCCGGTTTTGACAATGGGGTCTGTATCCTTGGACCCTAAATAAAACAACAGGTGGGGCGTGAAAAAGCACTCTTATTTACAGGTGGGAAGGGGTTGGCCCAACTGCTCTAGATCTCTTCCCCCTTCTTGCCTCCCTCCTCCCCCCTGCTCATAGTTGTAGGAGCCCCGCTCTTGACCTGCAAGATTTTCTCCTGAACGTTCGATACAGTGTATCCGTAGAGTCGGCTCTGCTCCAGGAAAATGGACGAGAGGATCCTTCGATCAAGCTGAAAGGAAATTTCGCCTACAATTCGTTGGCAACGTTGGAGCTGTTTGGGGTCTGGAGGAGATAAAAGGGTAGATTGTGTAAAAGGGTAGCAGTCAGCAGTAGAATAGCAAATAAATGGGGGAGGGGAGAGGATTGAGGAAATCTAGTATGTGTTAAGCCCCAGAATCAAACTGATCAATGGTATTATGGGATGGCTCTAGAGATATTATTGTACAATGGCAGATGGTTTCCCAGTGGAGATGTTGACTGGTTGGTACTGGTTGCCCAGTGGAGATGTTGACTGGTTGGTACTGGTTGGCCAGTGGAGATGTGGACTGGTCACCCGATAGAGATGTTGGAATGTGTTGGGTGTTCAGTGCCCCATGAAGATTGGTGCCTATTTGCTAGTCGATGCTGGATGCTCCCCTGAACGTTCGTGGTGTTGGTTGGCTCCTATGAATGGTGATTGAGGTTTAAAGTGCCCATGGACATGGTGAGATGGTGGCTCATAGGCTGCCCAATTAGTATGTGGGCAGGTGGTATCCATCATGGCTGTTTCATTGGTATTGTTTATTTCCCTCTCGACATGTGGTGATTGTGCTGGTCTATAGGTGGCATCAGATATAGGCGGCATCAGATATAGGCCTGGTTAGTGAGCTTTAGTGGATGCTGCCACTGGGGTGACCCAAACTTGTAGGTAGTTGGCAGAAGCATGAATACTAGTTACTAGTTCCAAAGGCCAGTGATGGGTGGGGTAATTGTATGTATCATTATGACCTGTCTATGCTACATCATCTTCTCTACATCCCCCCCCCCCCCCTTTACTGCCCATATACAAATATGTTAGGGAGATGGAGAGGGGCGGGGGTCTTCTTCTTACCTCGGCATCGGGGGACATTGGCGTCGTCTTTTTTATCTAAAGTTTTCAGGATATAAAAAATATGGAAAGGTGCAGATTAGACCAATTACTGTGTTCCCGTTATTATTAGTGTGCGCCCCTCATTAGTGGGCAATACCCCATTATCACTGTGCTTCCCCCTCCCTTTTCTTTACTGTGCTCCAGTGATAAGGAGTAATCCATTATTGCTGCTCCCCCATTATTACTGTGTGCCCTCCCCCTTAATAATGTGCTCCCACCCTTTATTACTTTGCACCCCCTCCCATCACCCACTGTCCACTCTCCCATCCACCTATACAAACAGAGGAGCCCACAATGCACATCCTGCTGATACAATAGCCCCCCAGCCACCAGGGCAACCCCCTACTAACCTGTTTTAGGTATTTAAGCTGCGTCCCTCCTCCCCTATAACCTGAGACCAGGACTCCTCTAAGTCACACTTCACAATCAAACCTCAGTCATTTCTTCCCAAGGTGTTTGTATCAGTTTGTGAATGTGTCAGTGTGCACCTGTGTATATGTCTGCGATGACACACTTTATACACACCAGTACACAGACACTCACTGTTGTTAGCTGTGTTTCAGTGTGCGTCTGTGAAATATGTTTACCATGTTGTGCTATTGGTTATTTTATAGTGTGTATCACTTGATGTCAGTTTGTGTCGGTGTATGTTTGTGTTACTTGGTTGTGTGTCAGCGTGTGTCTAGCACTTTGTGTAAACTAGTTATGTGTTGGTGTGTTTGCTGGCTTTTGAGTGCATATGTCCCTGTGTGTTGCTCTATTATTGTGACATTGTGTGCTTGTACATCTGAGTGCTTCCACCACCAGTTCATGATTAAGATGTGGGTTGTATAGACTTGTGGGGTTGTTGAGTTTGTGTGGTACTGTGTCCCTGTGTGTGTCACTGTGTTCTTACTGCGTTTCCCAGCCTGAGATAGTGTTACACCCAATCTCTCCCCCAGCCCCAATTAGCCTTTCCTTCTCTCCTCTTTATACACACACCCCTCTGTTTACTAATACACCCCTCTCTATTTTAAATCTGACCCCCCAATTAGTAATGTAACCACCCCTCTATATACATGCGTTTAGGGCACTGCACACCACAGAACCCCCTATTTCTCTCCGCAGAACATCACAGGCACCCCCAGATCGAGCAGGCATCCCTTGACCATCCCCTATGGAGGCATCTCCCTCACCCTTTACCCCCTGCTCTCACCCATGGCCTTGGATTCCTTGTGCCCCTTCCCGGAGGGTGATAGGCTGCGCACGGTGCTTTCATGGTCTCTCAGAGTGCAGCGCAACTCTAGGTTCTCCTGCATCAAGCCCACCATCTTACGCAGCTCTCCATTTTCCGTCAGCAGCCTGACATTCTCATTTTTCAGCGCTTCTAGGTCATGGCTCTGTAACAGCTCCATGCTTGTTACTCCTTGTACTGCCTGAGGGCTCCTGCAAGCTGCCAACACCAGGGCATAGACCTACCCAGCCTCTGTGATGTCATCTGCTGTGACACGTGTGTGATGTCATTGTGGCTTAGGGATGGTAGGCTTGGTGGTCAATAGCAACCAGCAACTCTCCCAACTCCTTCCTGTTAAGAAGACAGGCAGAGTGGTGGCATATTAGGGGTTAATGGCCCACCAAACCAATTATAACACCCCAGGTGTACAAGCAGTAATTGTGAAAGAAGCACACAGGAATCAAAATGATATAAAGCTCTGTTTTTATCCATAAGCAGAGCAGGTAAAAACAAAATGTGAAGTTCCCGTAGACAGATTGTTGGGGGGGGGCTGGGATTGACCCGGCTGTCTTGGTACATGTTGGCACCAATGACAAAGTTAGAGAAAGATGGAGGGTCCTAAAAAATGATTACAGGGATCTAGGCCAAAAGCTTAAGGCAAGGACCTCCAAGGTAGTATTTTCTGAAATACTACCAGTGCCATGCGCTACTGCAGGGAGACAGTCAGAGATCAGGGAGGTTAATGCATGGCTAAGAAAGTGGTGCAGGAAGGAGGGGTTTGGGTTTTTAGAGCACTGGGACTCCTTTTCTGAGAGGTGCCATCTATATTCTAGGGACGGATTGCACCTCAATGAAGAGGGATCTTCTGTGCTAGGGGGGAGAATGCTAAAAAGGTTGGAGATTTTAAACTAGGATGGAGGGGGGAGGGGAATGAAACAGATAATGAACTAAATGGAATAGATGAGGATACAAGGTGGTATGGAGGTAGAATGGGGGCAAGTGCAATTTTGACAAGCAGTGAGATACCCATAGTAAATAGAGATAATACTAGAAAACTTCTAAAGACTAAACCAAGTTGGAGCAGATAAGATAATAGTACAGGCTGAAAAAAAGACTGAAATGCATGCTCGCTAATGCAAGAAGCCTGACAGATAAAATGGGGGAGCTTGAATTAATAGCTGCAAGGGAGCAGTATGATATCATAGGCATTACTGAAACATGGTGGGATGAAACTCATGACTGGACAGTTAATTTAGTGGGTTATTCCCTTTTTCGGAAGGATCAAACAAATAGAAGGGGAGGTGGAGTATGTCTATATGTTAAACCAGATCTAAAACCTATTGTAAGGGATGATGTCTATGAAGGGAATGATGAAAATGTAGAGACCTTGTGGATAGAAATTAGCAGTGGAGGTAAAAGTATAAAGAAAATGTTTGTGGGAATATGCTATAAACCACCAAATATCTGTGAGATTGAGGAAGCTAAAATACATTTGCAAATGGAGAAGGCATCAAAACGGGGTCATGTTTACATAATGGGGGATTTTAATTATCCAGACATAGACTGGGGCAATGAGATTAGCGTTACAGCAAAAGGAAACAGGTTTTTGGGGGTGCTTAAAGATAATTATATGACCCAAATTATTGAGGAACCAAACAGGAGAGGGGCAGTTCTGGATTTGGTCATATCAAACAATGTAGAAGTAATAACAAATATTCAAGTCCTGGAACATTTGGGTAACAGTGATCATAACATGGTCTCATTTGAAATAAATTATCAAAAAACAGATTACTTGGGTTTAACAAAGACTTTAAACTTTAGAAAGGCAGATTTTAAGAAACTGAGGTCTAATCTAATAGTAATACAATGGGATGATGTTTTTGCAGGGAAAATGTAGAAGATAAATGGGCAGTCTTTAAAACATTGTTAGAAAAGCACACTTATCAGTGTATACCCTTGGGTAATAAGTATAAAAGAAATAAGTCAAAGCCAATGTGGCTAAATAAACAGGTAGGGGAGGAAATGGACAAGAAGAGGAAGGCGTTTAGATTCTTTAAGTCAGAAGGGACAGAGACATCGTATCAGAATTATAAGGAATGTAACAAAAATTGCAAAAGGGTGTGGCGGCGCTTAACGCAATCGGGCCATAGACGTGCTCCTAGGCTGTGGGATAGTAGTGGACTATACACAGGTGGCACGACAGATGTGGGGCTCTGTAGGCGAAGAAAAATCTCGGATAACACTCAAATACTAATGAATTGATTGACCGCTAGGAACAAATAAATAAGGCCAGAAATGCAGGAAGCGTTGTTAACAAATTACTGAGTGAGAAATAACGTAGCTTGTTTTGTGTACACATGTGGAGTTTTAAAAAGCAGGGACATTGGATCTTGGTAGGAAATGTGTGGGCTTTCTATTTGGGTTTGTTGTTGAAAAGGTGACGGGAGACAATACTTTTTGTGTACGCACATGTCATGTACAGTGACTTGACAAAGGGGATCTGAGGCCCGAAAAAAAATACAAAAGGGGTGTAAAAGGGAAGGTAATGGAAAGAGGTCAATTAGTGAGCGTTGTGATGTCAGGGATTAATGAAGACAGAGAGTTCGCGAAGGGTCAAAAAAAAAGAACGAAATGTGTGGGGCAAGCAGAAGAGGAGGACTAGTATTAGTACAGGAAGCAATGTCTACCCGGGTAGGCGTTATGTCAAATGATTAAGAGGCAGTCAAAAAAGCGAAAGGAGGGGGACGAGATGAGGACTTGAAAGTATTTCAGGGGTGGTATATGGGGTACTTAAGCGTAGTGCCGAGGTTGTGGAGTTCACAAGGCCCACCTTGGGAGAGCAAAGCAAGCGCCTGTGTGGTGTTTGTTTCATGACAAACCAAATAAAAGCACTTGTATAAATAAATGAATGTAGTGGAGGCCATGTTAAATAAAAGGAGGTCCTATGTGAGGTTGTCAAAATGGCAAGCTTAATTAGTACATTAGAAAACAGACAGTTTCGCAGCAGTTGTATGTACGTAGTTTAAGGCTAGCATTAGAAAGGGGGGGGGAAAGAAGGACCGGTCTAAGCTGAGAAGACATCACCAAGATGGAGAACAATAGTAAAGGGTGGTAAAAGATTCGGGGGCGAATGTGGGCGGCCACCAAAAGAAAAAAAGATATTGGTAATGAATGATGTATGACATGTAAAAAAAAAAAAATGAGCTGTCCCAACGAATCAAAAATACATTCGCTTTGTTCGAAAAACCAGGGAAAAAGAAAATACACCATGGGGCGAAAGGGCCAAGAAATGAAAACTAAGCTAGGGGAGAAAAGAAAGAAAAAGGGTGGAAGAGCGGCACATTATTGTGGGGTGCTATGAGAGGGAGGGTACTGATATATTTCCAATAGATTGATAATATCCTAAGGGGGCGCAATAAAAGAAAAGTAAAAGTGCAGATCTTTAAGTGAAGAAAAATACGATCGGGCCGGAATCTAAATACGGGTGGTACGTAATGTAGGGGGCTGGTCACTTGCTGATCCCAAACCGTGGAATCTTAGACAACCAAGCAAAAATGGGATATCAAAGCCAAAGTGCTGCAGCACGGTTCGTAAAGGGGACTGTGCTCGCGCAAACGATGATGCAACGCCACTATGCATGGAAAAATGCTAAAAAGGAGAGATCTAAACGAAACCTTCTGCATATCCTGGTTGATATAGTTTACCAAGTATTCCGGTAGGGCCACCTAAAACTGAAAACCACCCAAAACCCCCTGAGAATTATTAATAAACAAATCTAAACTCAATACAAAACCTAACATTAAAAGAGTTAAGAACGGTACACCGGACTTCACGAGAAGCCTGAATCAGAAGAAAATCACATTCGTCTGCCTTATCAATCAAGCCTGAAATATTTTTTCAGAAAACCCACAAAAATTTTCACAACTGAATATGGGGCGTGTGGGGATTGGGAAGCGAAAAGCTTTCTACACATGGTGGGGTGCGCTAGCAAGGGACAGGGGGAGGTGTGTCATAATAGTCAAAACCAAAAGAAATCAAAATTAAGAGATATGGTCAATCCTGGGCACAAGTGTAAGGGGGCAAACGGGGGGACCACCGATGCAAATATAGTGGGGGTGCATGCCGATATGGGACTTCAAGTTGGAATGGGGAGAATTGCCGTCTTATTTCAAGATAAAAAGGTGCCTAGTGGGGAAAGGGAGAGGGGGACTGCGGGTTGGTATGATGGTGTAATCCACCAGAGAGTAGCTGAAAAGTACACAGTTAAATATTGACATGTACATGACCGACCTTATTCTTGCAGTATATAATACAATATACTTGCTTGAGAGAAATGCTGTTAGTTGCTGTAAGTCCAATCATTGTAGTGTGGTGCACGTCAAATAAGATGACACAACAAAAACAAGAAAAGAGAAAGGTAAAAATACAGAAAGGCAAATACTTTTTTTAGTGGGCCATTATCGGAATTACCCTACTCAAGCCAAAAAGCATAATAGGAACACACCAAATGCTAAAAAAAGACGGGAGGGGGAGCACAACAGAAAGTGAAGATTGGAGTACGGGACGAAGGTGAAATAAAAAAACAATGTGTAAAATAATTGGACAAGGAAAAACAAGGCTTGATGTTTAGGGTAGATGTCAGAGTGTGATAATTTAATGCCGCTTGAGGAACAAGGTAGTAGACGAATGAAAGTATACCAACAAACAACATTTGTAACTATATGTGACAACTGGGTGAACGGTCACGGAAGGGGGTCAAGAAAGATCGATGTCCATTCGAAAATGTGGTCAATTTGTACCAGTAAGTGTTCAAGAAAGAGCGCGCTAGGAAAAAAAAAATACGGATTATAGTGGAAAGGTGAAAATGGTGGTTATGGTATCAAATACACAGGGGACAGAAAAAACATTTCAAAACCATCAAAAAGAATGAGTCTTCTCAATAGAGAAAGAAAGCCACAATTAAAAATTGATGAAGTGGTTGAAAGCGGGTGGGGGTGAGTAGTATTGGTGATGTTGGGATAGAGGGATTCTTTAAATCGCGGGGAAAACGAACGCACTGAAAACCAGTCTGAGTTTGGTGTGGTATAAGTTGGCTGACGGTTTGGATTCTTTTCGTGTGCGGCAGTACTACCCTGGTGGCGATCAAGCAAGCTCCAGATATAACCGCCGTTCAGAAATAAAAAAAGAGTGATTCAGTTTTGGATGGTGTGACAGACAATTTAATCTTGTGTTGTGTATTTGGCTATGGCGGTAACTGCTGTTGCTCAAGTTTGGTAATAAAACCACAAAAATGAGGGGGAGGGGGGGGGGGGGGGTGTGGGTGGGGATGGTAGGGTGAGCAAAACATTGTGTAGATCTCAATAATGAGTGTAATGCTAGGAAGAGGGGGAACTAGGTCGAATATAGCGTGGCCAATCATGGACGAAAAAGATATACACAGAATAAACATGTGTTAAAACAATAGATGGGAATAACAAGGGTAAGTCTTTCAATAGTGTTAATGGTGGGCTGCGAGCACGGAGGAGGAACAAATACGCAGTAACCCCTATACGAAGATCATATTGAAACCGCCCTCAAAAATTAAATGCTGCTTTTTAATGATAAATTTCTGAAAGGGCGTCTACCTGACTTTGATAAATCAGGGACGTTTACATAAAGTATCAGAAAGGTTTGTGTCGAGGGTGTAATAGCGCAGATCCGTTCTGTATTCACACAAAGAGGGATGGTCCATAACAGTTGGGTACAAATTTAAAATGATAAATAATATTTCTATAATGTGGTATCTGTAAACTGCACAGAAGATAGTACGAGATACAATTAAGATAAACAGAATATGATGTAATGAAGCACATTTTCAGTAAAAGGTGAAACCCAGCTAAGTTAGTTTGATGGTTGCGTGGGGTTCAACAGGTTGTAAAGGGGAAAATAACACTGCGTTATCGATTTTTATGAAATACTGAAGATGGAAAAACAAATAAAAACAAAATTATCAGTATTGCATTTTTCATAGAACGAGAAGGCTGTCAAATGTTGTGTGGCTGAAGGGTGGGTGAGGTGGAAGAGCAGTGTGAAAAGCACAAAGGTAGAAACAATGATTATATCGCCATGGTTACAATGAGGTTATAAAGCGAAATCCGCTTTTTGGCATAGACTGGTTAGGACGAATGGGTACACACATCTTAATACAAAATGTACAGGTACTATAAAAGGAAAGCACATAATACCTTAAGAAAAAATTTCAAACATATCTAGTGATGAAAATAAAGTTTTAATTGGGAAAAGGAATTCCCGATCACTCTGCAAACCCAGAGTGCGCATACTTCTTTGATCACCAAAAACGAAAACACCTGTACATTAATGTCGGGTGTGAAAGGGAGGGTGGGCAGGGGGCAAAGGTATTCTCAACGCGTATTTTTAAGAGATGGTTGTGCAAGTATTGGCAGGCAACAACAGAGAAATTGACCTCATTATGGCACTATGTTGCGGATGCAGTGAGGACTATAACTTATAACAAATAGAAGCACAATGCATTTATTGAAGGGATGGAGTTCGGTTATGGAAGGGTGTGTTTAGGCTGAAGGGGAAACAGAGCCGAGCAGCAGCACCCTATATAAATGTTAGGCTTGGAAAAATGTGTTGGAAGACAAAAATGGGTTCAGAGTTGGTTGAGTCCTTGCGGGTGTTAGAAGATTTGCCAACAATAGTTCAACGAGTAAAGAATGCAAAGCTGGGTGCTGAAGGATGTGCGAAGCAAAGATACAACAAAATGGCAAATGCAGTGAAGTTTTGGATAACACACTTACCGGGAAAAGGCAGGAAGCGGGAAAAGGGGGGGGTTGGGGGACACTGGGGAAGAAAGTGCAAAACAAGGTTAGGGTCAGCTATGGGGGGGGAGAAAATGAAACAGTGCGGCAGGGGGGAAGGGTAAACCTGCCGGGAGTGGGAAGATTTCTAGTCCTCGCCCTTGAAGGAGAACCAGCACGTCGGCGCGTGGAACTACAGAGGGTAGGTTGATGTAGGTGAAAACAATAAGAAATAAGACAAAAAAAATTAAATCCCACAATAGTGGGGGGATAACGTTGAGGAAACATGATCTGGGGTAGACCAACTCCTAAGGTGAATGATGACCAAGTATGGAAGGACTGAGAATACCCATTAGAGGATTTTCATAAAAGATAGAGCTGAACATGACTGTGGTAATTGTACATGAATTGGTGTATTTGGATCAAAGGACAAACTTATCGTGTCGGTAAAATGTTGTACTTGCTATTGAGGTTTTTGACAAACAAAATGACGTGAGGGCAAGATACTAGGATTTTGTGTAACGCAAAACAATTCAGCTGTTGACAGCAGTACAATGACCAACGAAACACTGAGAACAAGTGAAAAAAATAGCAAAAAGGGGATTAGGAGGGACGGGAATCAACATTGGGAGCAGGTACTACTCAGGCTTGGAAAAAAAAATGTACAGAGATGGATCAAAAGGGGTCGCAAGAAAAAGTTAAGGAGGGCACAAGATAATGGGGCAAAGATAGACAAGGATGGATCAAGTACCAGAAACAGTGAGTAGCCAAGTGGAAGCGTGACCTCGGAAAAGGGAAAATATTAGCGCACGGTCCGCTAATAAATTGTCAAGATAAGTGGCTCGGACTGCTAATGCCCGAGGTTGATGAAGTATGGAAACAAGGCCGGTCAGACAAACGTTAAGGGGCCGCGCCCTTAGTTTTTAATGGTTTCAGAACTCATCAAAGGCCATAAGCATTGTTGGAACTAAGGTATAAAAAAAAGCAATGTGTAACATAAAGCTGGCTACTGTTGCTGATGAATAATTTGTAAAATGTGAGATCGGTTTACATTCAAAGGACAAGTTTGCAGGAGCAGTATAAAGAATTGGAAGGCTAAAAGGGTATGAAAACTTACTTGGGAGTGCGCAATTAAGGAGGGGCCGGATGGGGGGAGAAATCAGCGGAGAGTGTTCAATAGGGTTCACTCACGGGTTGGAGCAGAACAAGAGGGATAAATGAGTAATTGAGTGATGTATAGGAGGAAAAATGATGAAAAAAACAAATAAAAAGCAAATGAGTGCGCTGTCCAAAGAAAGTCAACTTCATGTTAAAAAGAAAATAGAATGTCTTAATATCTTCCAAAATTTTACTTTCAAACACGAAGGGGATTACCCTCCAGAATAGGAGCGGAATGCTACCATGAATATGGAAATATAGGGTCGAAGGCTGACCTAGGTAAATTAATCGCAGATGGTTGGTATCCCTGGTAAACAAAAAAGGCAATCTTTAAAAAAAGATGGAGGGCATAGGGCCTAGTGCTAGTCTGAGGTACGTAACAGTCGGTAGGGGGTGTGGGTGTTCGAGGGAAACCTGAGTGCCCGCCCGTAAAAAAGTAGCTGTAGGACCCGAGAACTATGTCCAACTCGATGCACAGGTTCGTTAATGGCGGTGCATCCCCACTCCACAAGAGGGGTTCCATGGATAGGGTTAGAACCACTAATCTCGACCCTGATCATCAATAGATCTTGTTGTTTATCACAGCATTTACCTCAACAACCGTAACCCCCATGAGAATGATTACATAAACGAATCTCTTAGCACGTCAATACAAAACGCTCATTAAGGGTTAACAAGAAAAGTGATGCATTTCCCCGCACAAGGCAAGTACCATTCAAACGATTCATACGGTTTCAAAGGGAAAATGCACAAAAAAGGCAATGAAACATATATTTTCAACAACACACAATTGTGGAATACCTGGAAGTGGTGCGTTCTGTGAAAAAAAGAAAATGGAAAGACGGGACAGACCTGTGGATCGATCTGTTTATGGGTTTTTGTAAAATCCCAGACAGAAAGTTGATAACAACGGAAACTCTAAAAAATGAAGAGAGTGGAATAAGGTCCTCAACCTTACGCTGTGTTGAAGCACAAGCGAAGGGGGGAGTGAAAGAACCCCATGCGATTGGGGGTCCCCAATTACTTCATTGTGGATAAACATTGCTCTTTTTAGGATTGCTATAAGGCCTGAGGGTGAGATCGTTGAGTGTGTGGTAGAAACCAAGAGTGGCCTGAAAGAAGTTTTGCATGTTACGACCAACCTTTTCTTTCAGATATTTACTTTGCTTGTAATGTGCTGTATAAAGGAAAATGGTGAAAAACGATTATCAGAGTGGGCAATCATAATGACAACAGAGCGAATGAGGAATAAAAGAATCCCTCTTTTGTTATTTGCCAATACATATCATGCTAAAGGAAAGCATACTGCTAAAATCCGACAATAAGGAGATTGAGTAAGGCGCGGGAAACAGAACCATGTATGGTAACGAAATGAATGGAAAGCAAGGAACAAGGCTAATGATGTTAAAAGTTTAAGGAGAACTACCTGGGAATTCGTAATTAGATGGCCGGGGGGTTATAAGATAGAATAAAATAGGGTGCCAAAACAGCAAATAGTTGTGCGAACATTTGCAAACATAAACAAACGTCAAAACTCATGTCTTTCTGGGAGAAGGTCAATTAAACAAGAGGGGTTCAGGGCTCTACGGATTTAGGGGGGGGGGCCATACATTTGAAAATGGATGGGAAATAAATCTAAGATCACACAAAACCAATATTCAACCATACAAAGAAGTGTCTTATCCTCAAGTGAGACAAAGACCCTTTTTGATGGTTAAACTTTGTGTATCTATGATTTCAATAAACTTCCTTTACCAATATCCGTAGAGCCCTTGGAACATCTGTTTTTTTTTGCTGACTTTTGGAGTCGTGGTCATTCACAGGTGGACTGGACCCCTAGGATCAGGAGCCACCACTAAACACAAGTACAGTTAGAGTTTTTCGTTTTTTGGTGTGCAGCATTTATGCTTGTTTTTTTTTCTGCACTATTTGAATACAATTTTGACATACAAAGTTGGAGGGATCAACATTGATCTCTTGGGTCTCTAGAGGGACTATCAATTGCAGACTATGGCAAAAGTTATCACAAAATAAACAATCCAAGAATAGGTATTCAATTTGTGTTAAGCTGCAGACAAACACATACATCACCCCTATAAATCATATTGAACCCCCCTAAAAAAAATTAAATCTGATTTTAATATAAAATGGGGTTCTGTCTCTGATTATATTATCAAAGTACAAAGTACATTTGTCTTAATGCGAATCATTCTGTTTCACAAAATTCCATAACGTTTACTTTGCTTAAGTTTCTTGTATTTTCTGTAAACTCGGCATGTTTACAGTACAATTTTCAGTACTTAATGACCATTTTCAGTAAAATTCAAGCTAAGTTGTTTGATTTCTTCAAACAGTTTAGAAAGCCCTGTCTTATCTTTTGTGAATGATAACAATAAAACATTTACAAATTCTTCATAACAAAACGCTATTTGTTCTGAAGTGTGATAAAGCATTTGTGACTAATAACGGTTGAATTCTTCCGGCATTATATTTAAACAAATGAGGCAGTTTTGGCAGATCACTGTAAAAAAAGGGGGAATGTACACAATCGGTGGCGAAAATACATGCATACGTACACCAGTCCTTAATAAGAATGCAGAATATTATGCCTGTGTAATTCTAGGGACAAAGTGGCAAGAAAAGTGTATCACCAAGGAGATGGGGTTCCCGCCCGTACAGGTCATCTCACACTTAAACAGTGCTGGCATGTCATCCTTGTCACCGTTCAATTAAATTTGCTGTAGGGGTAAGGCCGTTTACTAGGGAATCTCCGTCTAGTTATAGATGTTTTGTTCAAGTGTATAAGCAACCACCAATGACCGGAATCATTATGCAAACCGTAATGTGCAGAGGGCATAGAAAAATTGACTTATCACTAGAAGAACATGCATTTGAATTTACATGGAGGTCTTTATTAATGTTTCCAGCCTCGCCGCCACCGGGCTAATGGTCTAACTTGAGGGAAAGAAATGTGAATACGAATTCAGAGTGTTTTCTCGTGGTCTTTAGTGGTGGCCACATAGTTCCAGTAAGTTACAAGATTGCTGGGTTGCTGGAAGCAGATTCACACAAAGTGCAAAGTGCAGTAAGGTTTGTTTAGGGGTGCGGGGACGGCAACTTAACCGACGAGAAAAAGTGCAACTTAGTCAGCAGGATTGAGACCTGTCTGTCTGGTGGGGGGGGAAGGGGAGGGGGGGGGGGTGAACCCTCATATGGGAGGTTCGAGTCCAGCGGGGTCGCCTAAACCACGGGTGGTTGGCCAGTGACCTAACATGGATCTGTGTATACGTGGGAATCCGTGTCCAGACAGATGATGGGCTTCTTGAGCGGGAATAGGTGGGTAACACGCATCTAATAAATGGGTGAGCCCATATAAGAGGCTAACGGTAGGCGCATGGAGCTCATTTTCAAATCACAGAGTAGTAAATACATTACTTTGTTTTAAATTTTTTTATTTTGAAGGAAGCACATTGACGATAAATCTTTTTTGTTAACAAAGCTACAATCCATGTATCAGTAAAGAACCAGATTGGCTGATAGCATACGAAGCAAGAAAAAGGGGTTAAAAAGGGGAAGAGTAAGGACAATGATCTAACTTTGATGTCAGAGATTAAAATATCAGAGTTGAGGAGGTAATTGGGGGACAATAAGAACATGGAACATTAACAGGGGAACCCTGCCCAGGGATAAGGCGTAAGGTCGGAGGGGGGGGGGGGAAAAGGGGGGGGAATGGGGGAAAAGTTAGGGGGGGGGAGGTTAGCGGCAAACATATAACGTTATATTTTCCGTAATATGCTAAGGGCTCAATGCCGAGGTTTGTAGTGGTAATAAATGTCAACAAGCCTCAACCTGAGACAAACCCTTGGGGGGTTTGTTGGGTTTCATCAAAAACAATAGCATTGAATTTTGAATGTGAAATCAATGATTATAATAACACGGCATTGGATGCAAATTGTACATGTACCGTCTTTTAGCATTAAGCAAAACACCTTCTGCGAATTCCCGCATTATTGCTATTTGGCTTACATGGAGGCGCAAATTTAGCTAAAGGAAATAAAGCAGTCCTACTGTGTGCAATAAGTGGTGGTGAAAATCTCATGGTGGCAAGAAGAATATTGGGGTGTAAAACTTGATGGATGGTACTGAGTGTAGAAAAAAAAAAAATGACGAAAGGAATGAGATGACTGTCGCAAAAAGAAGCAAAATTCGGTGTCTTACCTTTTTCAAACCAAAATCCACCATAGAGCCAATGCTACCCATGATAGTTGGGTCTAGGGATAACATATATTTTTCCAGGAAATAGTAAAATTATAGGATCCTAAAATGGGGCGAATAAACTTGGTCAATGAGCATGGGAAACCGGTCTATCTGTACGAAGTAAGGTGTGCACGCCTCATCGCGCCACCTTCTGAATACAGCCGAACTAGTAAATGGATACCGGGGTCTCACATTCGTATCGTTTGGCTGCGGAGCCATGATGTTAAACGCGGACGTTCTGCACCTATCTCATAAATCGGTTGTTTAGGTTACATTCCGTGGCGGTCAGGAACACTACCCCTGAGAAGTTGCAAGTGTTTTTCTTCTTAGTGTTGCCACAATGATGACACAGATAAGTAAAGGATATATAGGACATTTTGCCCATGCGAATACAACAAAATCAAAGTAGCAGGGAGTATAATTTAAATCAACAAAGAACGATATTACCGACAAAGAAAGAATTAAACGGTGGAGGGCCAGAAACAGGGATAATGTGAACAAGGGCGGGCAACAAAAAAAGGAAAGAATGACTGGTGCTCAGGTGAATGGAACCCCAATAGGATTTCAGTCAACATGCGCCGTTAGACCCCTGGACGGGGGGCACACAAAAGAATGGGGAGAAAAAAAACTGGAAAAATAAAACGATACCATGACAACAATAGCGTGGTATGCCTGGATAACAAAATAGTCACAACCAGATAGCTCTTGACCGGAGATAATGGGTAACACTCACAATCAACTAGAAATATTACCAGATATGAACTCGTATGTACGCGTCATGTGTACACTTGGCTTGCATAAAGATAAAATAACTGACTAGTTTTAGATAACAAACATCATTGAAAATTTAATAAAAGAACAAATTCTCTTGCAAAATGTTGCTTGTCTGATGGTTTTGAACAATGTACGTAAAAGAAATAAGACTTGGTTATGTTACCACAGGAATCAATGAAAGCAGGGATCAATGAACAGGATCTGCAGGCAGGGACAAACAAAAAAAAGGATTTGTACCAAAGGAGGTAAAAATGGGGACCATGATAACATAACTTGGATGTCAGAGAATAGAAGAGGGAGCAGAAGTTGGAGGGTAAATTGTCAGGCAGAAGATCATGGAAACATTACGGAAGACAATGCCCCATTGGGCGGTATGCGTGAAAAGGGTTAGTCGCACGGATAAGCGTTATATTTTCGGTGATGGCATAAGCCTAATAACGATTGCGCGAGGTGATTGATCTCAAGCCTCACCGAAGCAAACCGCATTTTTTGTGGGTATTCGAGTCAACCAACCATGTGTTTTGAATGGTATACCACTTGGGGTTTCAAATAATAGGGAACGCTAATGGATGATATATTGCAACAAAATGATAATACTTGTTGACATTAAAAACCAACCTTATCGCAGATCCAAATAGCGCCGGGCAAAGTTTCGGTATCCTAAATGGGTGCGGGTATACGATTGAGGTGCATGAAAGCAGGGTCAACAATTCAATAAGTGTCTCGATTTGGGCGCGGAAGGGGATAGTTAGGTAGATTGCATGGATGTAGGTGGGGATTTAAACAGGAAGTAAAAAAATGTAGAGCTGTCCAAGGGCACAGTGGTCTTGGCCTTTGGGTTTCAAGGGGTCTAAATACGACCGGAGTGGTGGTAAGGCGCGGAGGTGTCGATTGAAAAACAACTAGAACATATTGGGGTCTAGAGGAACAATATATTTTGCACAACGATTTATAGATCCTAACAGTCACTTTCTTACATGATACAATACCTGTTATCATGTAAACTGAATTAGAGGGTCCGGCCTATCCCCCCCGTTCTGGGGGTAACCCAATTTTCAAACCTCTCGACATCGTAGGCATTTTCATTCATATGTAAAAAAAAACACTTCTCACCTCTCTCTGAATCTGTTTTTATTACATTTCATCCACCTACCCACTGAGAATGATTAATAAAAGCCAAGTCTAGGTACGGATCAATACAAACCCCATTAAGAGTAAATTCCCCTAGCAAAGCCCACATTCCTACTTTCAATTTCAAGCTTAAAATATTTTTTCAAACACAAATTTGCACAACATGAACTGGCGGTGGTGGAAATGCAAACAGCTGGTTCGTAGCGTGGGTGGGGGTGGTTGGTTTTGGGGGGTGAACAAAAGTCCAGAGGCAAAGGTAAGTGAGGGATGCCCGGGCGGGGTCTTGGAGAGGTGGTAAGTCCTTAAAACTGTACACAACCCAAACATGCTTATTTCGAGAGGGGGAATCAAACCAGCTAAGTCTTCGAATTTTAATAATTATCCGTTAATTGCTATAGGGGGGGGGGGCGGTGGGGGGAGTGCTTGTATAGGAGTGTATGAGAAACCGGAAGTGATTATGGAAAAAAGTTTTATGCATGAACGGACCAGGGACCTTTTTCTGTCGTTTTAACACGTTTCTATGTAATTGCTTTGATGATGCTTTAGGGTCATAGGTTTGAAATAATGCCTCAGTAACACATTGACAAGAAATAGAAGCGGGGGACTAAGCGGGGGCATCTTGGCTTTTTTTATTAAGAAGAAGTGCGCAAGGTAGCATAGCAAAAGCTAAAAAAGGAAGACACGGAGGCTAAGGGACGAACAGTTAAGATTTTTGAGTAACCAAGCGGAGTTGGGGGAAGTAATGTATGAAGGAAACAAGGGCTGGTGATTTTAGGTTGTAGAAGGATGAATGGGTTTAAAGGGTGCAGTTAAAGCATAGGGAATAAAATATTCGCGAAAGACACATGGGTTGAACTTTGTACCTCCGAAAAAATCAAAAAATCTGTCGTATATGATGCAATTTGTGTCACAGACGGAGTTCTCGACTATGTAGAGAAGGGAACGCACTATTTTGTGTCTAATGGTTGAAGAAAAAGACAAAGTTTTGTCATATTAATATAAGTAAATTCTTTAGATCCGTAGGGAGATGCCCTAGCAGTCCGGGTCCGTAACAATTCTTTTGGCTTGGACTTTGTGGAGTACGATTTTGCATTCAAAACATGGACTGCCTCCTAGGGATAACAGGGCACGGGGAAAAGAATAAAGGGAACGGAAAAGGGCCGTACTCATTTAGGGGGACAGGTGAAAATAAATTGTGGCAAAACGAGTTTAGGTTGGGGCGAATGTAATGCAAAGAGCGTCGTGGAGAAAATTATCCTTGTTTTTGTGAAAATTTCTAATACGTTATAGATCACTTTTTTGACATACAAAAAAAGGGGTGGATGGGGAAATACCAACATAAAAAATGCGCTGTGAGAATTTGGTATCTGTAAGGGAACTATGCAAGAAATAATGCGACATAAGGGGTTGCAAAGTATAAGCGCACAAAGAGTGACACATGGTCACAGTATTAGGTTTTCAATATTGCTTTATGGCTTGGCAAACAACAGAAAACATAGCAGAACCCCTATAAAAAAGATGCCATATTGAAACCATCCCGAAAAATAAATCGGTGATTTTAGGGGATAGGATACATGGATAGTCCTGGTCTGTGTCTCTGAATTTAATCATGGGGCAAGAAAGAAAAAAATAAGAAAAAAAACGGGAAAAAAAGAAGTACATTTGGTTGGATCTTGAGAATGACTGAAGAATCAATAAGAAATGCTGTGGTTCAACGACAAAGATTGGCCATAAAGTTTAACCTTTTAAGATTAAAAAATATGTTCTAATTTTTTCTGGTAAATTTGACAGGAAAGATTACAGTTACAATTAAGTTACAGTACATTAGGTGACCTTGGGTTTTAGTAAAGAACTTCATGCTCAATTGTTTAGTTTCGTTCAACAGAGGTTTAGATCACACTCCCTGGCTTATCTTTTGTGAATATGCAGGCAATAAAAAACAGTTACAAGAGGTAGGCTTTAGTTCGATAACAAAGGGGAGCTATTGGTTCTAGAGTGTGATACGCGAGTTGGGGAACGGTAGTAAAACATGTTGAATTATTCCCTTATATTGGTAACAAAAGTCGTCGGGGTTTTTGGCATGATGGTAAAGAATGTACCATTCAATTCGATGCAGTATACTTGCGAGCAGTCTTAAGGAAAGAAATTCAAAAATATGTGAAATCTGTAATTAATAAAGTGGAGAATCGGCCGAAATCACTAAAAGGGGGAAAAAGGCACTCACAGCAAAGGGGATAGAACGCATGGTGGTATCAAAACTTTTGTCAAGCGCAAAAGGAAAAAAATAAAATTAGTTATTTCTGTAGGGGGTAAGCCCGTTATACTCCTCTAGGTTTTATGTTGTGCAAATTAAGTTGGCAGCGGGGCACAAATGACCTCTTAAGCGACTATGTTTAATGGCAAGCGGGTAGAGATACCTATCAATGAGATAGGATGCAAATGCAAAAGTTGTAATTGGGGGAGAATGGCGGTCTTTACATAATAAAAAAAAAGTGTGGTTACTAAACAGCCAGCAGCACCCCAAAATGTATAACTTGAAAATGTTTGAAGAAATTCGGGGAGAAGGTGGTTTTAAGTGCTGTTCTTTTAGGTGTGCCACATATAATCCGGTAATAATGTGACGATTGGTGGGCTATTGCCAAACAGAGGCAGGAATATGCAAAAAACAAAGAAGTGTGACAACAATTGGCAGAATGAAGTATTATTTTAGGATAACAAAACGTGTTACCACTAAGTCAACCAATGAAAAATCGACGGTGGAATCAGGGCGATGAAGATATATGGCAACCTGCAAGTAGAGGGGAAGGAAACCCCAAGTGGGAAGGAAGTTTCGGAAGTAGCCAATCGCCTTAACCGTCTCGCCGAAAATAAGACTACAGGAGCTGGGGTATACTAGAATACAGTAACCCAACCGATAGGGGTGGCTCATTATGAGGCTGAAATATGGGTTAACTGCCTCAAAATCAATTAAAAATGAATGGAGTGGACCGGAATATGGGAATAGATACAGCATGGGAGAACAAATGGGTTAATTCATGTAAGATAAGTCGCATGGAGAGCTTGGTGGGGTTGTTATTTAGTTGGGGAAAAGATTGTGACAGACGAAGTGAACGAGAGGGAGTAAACTGGAGGGTAGGTTGTGTGGGAAGGCCGACAAACCAACAAGTCAATGTACAGATGAAACCGATCTGAGAGAAAAAAAGGGGCAGCAGAGGCAGAGAAAGGGATAGAAAGGGTTAAGAAGGATAAAAATGAGGGGCGAGTGGATTCGGTTAGCGCTTGGATGGGGTCGATCTTGAGAAATTAAAGATAGCATATTAAATGAAGAAGTAAGGGTGAGAGGTGGTGTGGTGGGCGACAATGAGAGAACATGGAGGACGAGCGGGGTTCCAGGAAGGATGTGCGGAATGCCATGGTGAGTGCTAGTAACTCGTGATAGCGCACGGTACTTAAATAAAGAGTGTCAGTATAAATGCATAATAAGCTATAGGGCCGAATAGGGGTTGTGAGATAAAATTGCAAACAGGCCGCACCTGAAGCAAGACGGCCTTGTTTTTGTTTTCATCAACCAGAGATAGCAGGTGGTTTTTGAATGGGGGAGTACGAGGTGAAAAATAAGGTAAAAAGGGTGCCGTATGAGGTGTGAATTGTAAAAAATGAATCTTTCAATATAAAAAACAAGACCATTTCGCGGGGTTCAACAGGCGATTTTGCATGATTTGGCTTTACATTGGAGCGCAGTGGTAAAGCCGTCGGAGTTGCCAAGAATAAGTGTGTCGGTACAAATGTGGGGCAGAAGAGATACATATGGATAAATGGGTGGGATTGATATGTTGTGTGAATGGTAAAAGAGAGGGGGAGGGTAAAAAAAGATGAGAGCTTTACCAAGCCAAAAATTCTTGCCTTTATTATTGGCACAACCAAAAATACCCCAGTGTGAGTCCCATTAAAACTAAACAACCCATTCTTTGGTCTAGAGAAGGAGACTTTGGAATATTTCCAGGAGGTTGGGTCATATAGTCCTAAAAAGGAGCGGATACATTTGAAGTGATGCATGAAACCTGTCTATCTGTACTAAGAAGTAGGGGTTCAAGCCTATCCGGCCGGCGCTATCTAACAAACCAGACTAATTTGGAAACATAACTCACATGAATCAATGTAGATCGATTGGCTCACCATATGTAAAAAAACCACTTCTCGACGCGATATCTCATAATAACTGTTGTATTGAAAAACACAGGTGTGTCAAGGATCCAATACCACAGGGCGTACCCCCTGAGATTCAATTGTATGTTCGTTCTTTAGTGTGCCACATATTCCAAGTAAGGGTGGAAAGATTGCCTGTTGCCAAGCAAGATCCAAACAAAAGTGCATAGATGGCAGTGATGAAAATATTTTTAATAACACGGGTTACCAAGGGACTGAAAACGGAAGTAGGCAGCGTAGGATCAGGCGGATTTGAACACTGCTCGGAGGAAACTCCAAGTGTGGAATTAGTAAAACAAGTCGCGAGGAAAAAAGTACAAAGCCGGGATTAAACCAACTATGCGAAATCCATGCACGTACACCATTGCTGGGTATACTGGGAAATCAGTTCCACACAGATAGCTCCAAAATTGAGCGTAATATGGGGTGGCACTCACGGGTAAAAATGAAATGACTACAATATGCACTCTCAGATAACGCCATTAGAACGGATTTTCATAAAGATCGGGGAAAATAGCATTCTTGTTTAGTACACAAACATAAAGGAGAAGGCACATATGTTTAAAAAAAAGAAAAGAAAAGAGGACGAAAAAAGACAACAGGTGTAGTCTTATCAAAATGTTGCTTCTAGGTGTGTGGTTTTTGTGAAAACATGAACGAGAAATACGGTTTGTTGTGGTTATCAACCGACAACGCAAGATCAATGAATCACAGTTGGAAGCAGATCTAAAGGCAGGAAGCGGGGAAAGGAGAAAGGGTTGGTGAAAGGAGAAATAAGAATGAAGGTGGGTGGGGACAACAATGATCGTAACCTTGTAGACAATGTCATGAGGTGTAAGACAAGCAGGTTTGGAGGGTAATTGGGAAGCAAGAAGACAATGACCAGTAGGAACAAGTAATACAAAGTAAAAGGCGCGGTGCATCCAAAACGTGGCGTAATGCGGATTAGCGCCGGTACTGGTATAATGTCAAAAGTGGTAAATAAAGCTAAGCTATTCCTAAAAGGTTGTGGTTCAAGTGCCTCACCATGAAGCGAACCACTAAAAAATTTTTTTTTAATTTCATCAAGCCGAAATGAATCATTGTTTTACTGTCTCACAATTTTACTAAAGGCCATAGGATTTAATTGGCAAAAATGTCAAAATCTTTACGTTAAAAAACAAAACATTTCCGGGGAATCCGGTGGCAATTTTGCTATTTGGTGAGCTTACATTGGAGTTGCTGGTAAACGCAGTCAAACTTCACATAGTGTGTGTACTCAATGTTGGGAGGCAATAATAAAATAATTGTATGGGAGATGTGATGATGATGATGAGTTTAAAAAAAATAAAAATTGAGAGACATGTCCACAGCACATTCTTCCTTTTTGGACGAAATGGGCAAAAGTCAAAAAGGCCAGTGGAGTGCCGGAATGCTAGCGCATGTATTTGGGTCTGGTCGGAACAGTATAAAATGGGTTCCAAAGGACAATTTCATATAAATCCTGAAAAAAGAAGGCAATCTTTACGGGTGAGCATAAAACCAATGTCTATCTTGAGTCCTAATTAAAGGGTCAGCACTACTCCCCCACGTTCTTAACCCGGAATTAATTCACCCTCTCACAAAAAATTCGTAGATCTTGTGTTTAGCATGATGTAAACCATTCTCACCAATTCTACAGTCATAATCTGTGTTGTTAAATTACAATTTCCTCCACCATAAAACCCCTGAGATTATTAACATAACGAAATACAATAAAGCTCAATAAACAACCCGTAAATAACAAGGAGTTAAAATGTCCTCACCTAGCCAGCCACATTAACTACCATTTACAATCCATCAAGCCTGAAAAATATGTTGTGATGATTTCAAAACCAATTGGGTTGTCACCTGGGGAAGTGAGTCGGTAAAGGTAAAGGGAAAACAAGAAAGCTTTCTACGATTAGGTGTTAAAATAAAATATAAGGTCCGAGGAAACCAGTAAAGTAATCAACCAGTCGTAAGAGTGAATACCTCAACGTAGTAAGCAAGCAAACCCCGCATGCTATTTGGGGCCAGAGGTATTCAATTTCTACATTATCTTATTGCTATGAAAGGTGGAGGTGGAAGGGTACTGGGTAAAATGAAAAATGATTGGTATGAGAAAAAGCGCACGAAGTAGCTGAAAACAGTTTAATGCATGGAACGCAGGGCCCAAGGACGGGACATGTTTCTTTCAGTTTCTTCTTGACTAAAAAATGTAAATGGCTTTTATAAAAGCTTTACAATCAGAGTGGGGCAAAAAATCCATAAAATGCCAACATAAGAGAGTATAAAATACAAGAATCTTCTTGGTTTTATGCCAATTACCATAGCACAAGGGCTTCAAAGGGGAAAACATGCTACAAAACAACCTGAAATGAAGATTTGAGTAACACGATGGTCAAAAGTAAACAATAATTAAGTGACCAAGCTGAATGGTGGAAATAAGTAAAGATAGTATATTAGACAATGAACCATAAAAGGTCAATATGAATAAAAAATATTCAACGAAGGGCAACATTTGAACATAATATGTACATCGTACTCTACAAAAAGAGTCATTTAACTTTGAGCAATTTTAGAATTCACACAGACGGTATCATACAACTATGAGAAGCCGGAAACTATTTTATTGTGAATTAAATTTGAACGAGGAAAAACGTTGGCAATTTGATTAATAAATTCTTGTGTGTATCAAAAACGTAGAGGGGGGAGAGAAACCCAAATGAAAAAAATCCTAGAAAATCCAATAAAACGCGTTCTTTTGCTAAGACAATAAAATTTGGAGTAACTGTCCTATAACACAGGGGGACGGGGAACAGCAGCCTGGATAACAAGGAGCAGGAACCATACCGACAAGTATCATTTAGAGTTGGTTCAGTTTTTGTGCTTATGGCAGGGGCACGCGAATTTATGGGGCTGGGTGTTATAATTGATTTCTGAAGCGTTTTTCTGTCTTTTAGAAAATCATTTTGACAACATAGGCAGGGAGATGGGGGGTTGGGGAATGGGAGATATCGGAAACATTGTCTCATTACTTGGATGGTATGGCTAGGGAGAGGTGGACTATCAAGTAGTTGCAAGGCAATGGCGGAACAAACAGGTTGGCAAAGCGAAAAAATAAACATGTTCCAAGTATTTAGGTTTTCCGATAACTATAAGTCTAATCTGCAACGACAAAAACAATACCGACAACCTCCTATAAGACATGAGCATTTATGGGACGTCCAGTGGACCAAAAAGATAAGATCGGTAAGAAATTTGGTAATAGATAATAGGACATTGAAATGCTGTCTGTGCGTGAAATTATAGAATAAATAGGTCAAAAACGCTACAAAGTCACATTTGGGTGTGGGTCCTTAAGATTAGAAATCAGTATATCTCGTTTTCGGACACAAGAGAAAAAACACAGATTCCATAGAGGGATGGTACATTGTGATTGAATTTCACTTAAGGTGTTGGGCTGTGATTGAGGTGAATAAAACAGAGAAGTGTCTGCAAAGTGATACAAATGTAGATTCAGTCATTGATAGACCGATTAGTTTGAGTACACATGTGCACACATCGTAATAGAACAGCGAATTGTTGTGATCTACTCATAAACTGTGGTCGGTCAAGGGACGAGGTAATTAGAAAGCCCTGCTGTATCTGTTTGTAATGATAACAGTAAAACTGTTTAGGCGTGAAAAATCTTATTTCGAATGAGACAAAAAGCATTGTGTGCGGAATAAGTGTGATAAGCAGTTGTAACGGTATAGGCCAAACATTGATTATTAAGCAAAAGTAAGGGGGGGCCGGCATGGTATATTTAAGGGGACAATATAAAAAGGGGTTCCTTTGTGCAGTAACTCGGGATAAAAGAAAAGTGTATACAAAGGCGGGGAATCGGAATGCCCAATATACTGCAGTACTTTTAGCTCACAGATCGGCAATATAGAAGAATCAAATATATCTATATAAATTATAGAATGGGGGGGGGGGGGGGGGGGGGGGGGGGGGAAAAAGGAAAAAAAGAGGAAGAGAAGTTTACCGGAGTCCCGTCCTCACTATAACCAAAACACTAAAAGATGGCCTCGAATTACATCCTTATGTCACCGTAAGAATAAAGGGGGAAAAAGGTTAGAAATATATCATTTATAGGAGTAAAAGTGAACCGGTTCCGATCCTCTATTTTTTATGTTGTCAACAGAAATTGCAAACACCAATGGAAAACCATGCAATTAGCACGTAGTAAATTAATATGCCGAAGCATAAAGACATATCACTTATCAATAGACTAAGACAATGCTTTATTGAAATGGGTTCTTTTTCAATGTTTTACTAGACACAGCAGCAACCTAAAATGTAACATAACTTGGAAAATGTAAAAATAGAGAGAAATTCGATGTGTTTATTTGGGACTTTCTTATAAGTTGATAAGGCGCACAATAATTAAACACGGCAGTAATATAAAGATTGGGCTAAGATATGGCCAAGGCAAGATACAACACAAGGAGGGGCGAAGTGGTCAGATGAAAAGGAAAATTTTTTGGAAATACCCGAATTGAGCCACTGAAAAGTCCGTAGTCATCAGGATTTGAACTGCGTACTGAATGGAAACCGCCAATTGGATATGTCAAGTGTACCATCCCTAATAACCAAAACCACTCGGCCATGGGGGGGGGACTGAGCGGTGGCGTTCGTAGGCTTAATAAACAGTCACAGATAGCTCTAATGGAGCGGGATATGGAGGTATAACACTCGGACCCATTACTAAGTGAATGACCAATGTGTCAACTAAAAATAACAAATAAATAACATTTCATAAAGGAATGACACTGACTGGGGTTGTTTGTACACAACATGTGTATTTACACACAACATGGTGTCCTTTGTGTAAACAGGGTGATAAATAGGCTTCTATTCGTGTGGGATTTTAAATCTGAGAAGACAATGACGGTAGAAAGGAATTACTAAGGTGTGTGTAAACCCCTACACATTGCAATAGAATATCGCAATGTAATGTAACAGATCTGAGGCAACGAAAAAAGAAATGGTGTTACAAAAAGGAGGATATGGTGGAAGAATGATCTACTATGAGTGAGTGTCGATATTAGAAAGTCTGGGAACAGAAGAGTTAGAGGCGAATTGGGGGCAAGAGAATATGGAGGTCATATAATAGGGGACAAAACAGTCCAGGTTGCGTAAAACTCGGGTTGTCGTACACATGTAACATAGTATGTCACTGTAAAAGGATAAGAAAAAAATGCTAAGCTTATGCCGAGGTTGTGAGTTCAAAGCATCACCCGTAGCAGAACCCTTTTAATTGTGTTTAACATCAACGCAAATAGTTCGTTGGTTTTGAATTTGGGAGTGAGGGACAGATGTGTAAAGTAAAACGGCCTGATGGATAAGTGTAAAGGTTGTGAAATATGTAAAGGTACTTTACATACAAAAACACGTATTCCCCTCATTTTTCGCTACATTTACGGCTATGACGTGAGGAGCTATGTAGTAAATGGCAGAGGTCAAATGTCAATATAATGTCTCAATGGTGGTGCAGAGACGATAAAATTGGTAAATATGGACAATTTAGATGGAAATAGTAAATTTCAGAAAAAGATTAAAAAATTAGAAGCTGGTCCAAGCGGGACATGGGTCTTCCGAATTTTTGTCAGGAACCAAATAGACTCCAGATTGGGAGCCCATGACTAACACGGTCTGTAACTATGGTAATCGTAAGAGATGTGGACATATAATGGTTGTGCCAGATTTATAACTATCCATAACATCTGTGGCAGATATAATTAATTACAAGTCCTGATGCGGGCATCTGTACACATACGGTGGATCAAAGGGATAACAGACTAAGTCCCCCCTATCAGTAGACCCAACTAATTCACCGATCCGACAATTCTTATCTTGCGCACATTGTACAAAAGGCCACTTCTCACAACATCATCATCATTATCTTGTGTAGGTACCTTATCCTCCAAACACGCAGAAAAGTCCAATGAGAATGATTAATACAACAGAGATCGGTCAAGGAGCGACTCCATAGCCAAACCCCCATTAAACTCGGCATGTGCTCAAAATTACACCCTAGCAAAGCCACATGTCAAATACCCTTTCAACACTGTCAAGGCATGAAGGATAATATTTTTCAAACACGAGTTGTATAAACACCCTAAAATGAAAGGGTGTGGGTGAAAGGAACAAAAGCTTTCGTGAAACGGTTTAATGTTTTTAAATCCAACAAAGTATAGAATCCCGGGTCTTAAGTTAATCCTCACTGTAGCACAACAACAAACCCCAGAAAACTGATTTCAGCGGGCACCAGAGTCTTCATGTGTGACAATCAACTTTCTAGTGTTGTCTATAGGGGGCTGCGTGGATCGTTGATATGGGATGGTCGAAAAACACCGGAAGAGTGCTGAACACATAAGTTTGGCATGTACGGGAAAACAACCTTTCTGATTCGTTAATAAAACAGAATGAAAATAGCTTGCGTTTAATGGCTGCTTGTAGTCTGGGTTATCGAGTGTGGCGAATGCATACAATGGACACTATAAGAGGAAAAGACATAAAGAATCTTCGTTTGTGTTTGCCCAATTTACAAAGGAAGAAATAGCAGAAAACATAAAAAACGAGAAAAAGCAAAAAAAATGTCTAAAACAAAGAGCGATCTGAGGATTTGCAGTACACGGGTTACAAAGTACATGTAGGTGGATATGAGACAAGGCTTAGATGTTAGCTAACTTAAAAGATTTTTAAATGCCGTTAACAAAAGACAGTATGAATAGGTAGGGTATATCCAACACACAAATTTTTAGAACACGTGTTGTGACAACTCCTCAGCATATGCAAATTCTAGATGCAATGGATATGAATTTGTCTGGTAATGAACTCAGATTTTACAACAGAAGGGGATACGTTGCTCCGGGGTTAACAGGATTTAACGATTGGTGGAAATATTCTATCAAACTTAACCACCCGGGGTTTGCGACGGCGGAAAACAAGAGAGTGGTAAACGTGTTGAATAATCCTCAATTTGATAAAACCACTTTTTTGACATGGTTGGGGAAGACGTGTTTTAACTTTGAAGAAGTGTTAATAATATAAGAACTGGGGTATAGAAAAATAATATCGCGTAGAGCCGCTGCAGACAACGCTCTGTAGGTTTTTTTGCTTGAGCGGTGTCGGAGTCTGTCCATTCACCGATCGGAGCTCGGCCCCTGGAGTCAAGGCTACCAGTACAGACAATATACATTTAGAGGGTTTTCAGGGTGTTTTGGGTGTGCAAAGCGATTTATGCTGTTTTATGTTGCTGCTTTATGAAATTACAAATTTTGAGCATACAAATAAGGGGGGTGAGGGAAAATACACCAACAAAACATTGGATCTAAAAAAAATGAATGGGTATCTAGTGGGAGGGGGAAACTGTAAACAATACATCAAATTGCAGATATGGCAGGAAAGAATCAACGAAAAAATCAAAAACGGGATGTCAAACGAAGGAAATTGTACGCAAATCGATGAAACAAATATAATGTTAAATGGGCACTGCAGAGACAGGAAATCATCCAGAACCCATAGAAAAAAATAAATGCATAATGACAAGCCCAGATGGGAACCGCCCCCCAAAACAAAAATCTAAGACTTTAATATATAATGTTCTTTCGCATCTAATTTAATCTTCAAAGTACAAAGTTACCCCTTTGTTCTTAATGAGAATCATTTCTGGTGTACACACAAAGTTGCCCGTAAAGTAAATGTAAACATTTGATTAACATTTCTTAATTGTCAGAAATAAACGGTGTAGGTAAATAATGGGGACAGTACAAGGATTATTACAGTACGATATACAGAGGTGAAAACCACTTGCTTTCATACTAAAACTTTCGGATGGGAACCTAGGGAGTGTGTGGTATTTCTTATCTTCAGGCGTCTGTTTGTATCAAGGGAAGCAATGGGCTTAGCTTTTTGTGACAAAATGAATAAACAATACACAATTACAAATAAGACTTTTATCATAACCAAGGCGAAGCTATGTTGTGCGTGAAGGTATGAATTAAGCAGTTGGAACAAATATAAATGGGACTGTGGGGGGTTGATGTCCCATTTATAGGAGTACAAACTAAATAGTATGTGGGCAAACTAGTAAGAACGTACGGGGCGTCCCGGGTCTCAATAGCATGCAAGATCACTTAGCACCCGTTCACGTAGAAATGAATTCAAGGATAGTTAGGGTAGCTGTGGAACGGTACTAAAGTGAGACATTCCCTCACTCTCACAATAAAATATGGCTGCGATCCGTATCCTTTTTTTCCGACCTTAAGTTATTTCTGTACTAGATGGTAGAGAAAGGCCGCGGTTTCTCACTCATATTTTATGTGGTGGCGCAAAGGGTCTTGCACCAAAGGGTGGATAAAGACCAAGGTCTTTAGCACATGTTTGGCAGCATCGTAAAAAATAAAAGGTAAGAATATGTCTCAAAAAAACTAGAATGTGTCTTAGGGGGGAAAGGTTGAAGAGACTACCTTAAAGAAAGTTTGTCCGCTGAGGGGGGGAAAGGAATGTGAATGTGTGGTTATAGAATGAGGTTGGTGCGAGGAGGGATCGAAATAGAAATCCCCTGGCAAGGGGGTATGGGGAAAGAAGACAAAAGGGCCAAAAAAAATCTTGTTGTTCATAAAAACGGGAAGAATGGGATCAAATAACAATCTAAGGGATTTAGGGCTAGCGCTGGACTCCTCGCGGGGGTAGAAAAGGTTAGAAGGGGGTTGTAAGGCCATAAGAGGCAGAACGGCGGGGGCTGGGTATATTAAGGAATTGTGTAGTGGTAAAAGCAATGGACTGTCAAGCGTCAAAGGGGTGCACAAGGATACTCTGGAAAGGGGCAAAAGGTCAAAGGGAAAAGGGGAAAAGGGGGGGGATAAACAAGGTGGGTCGCACTAGAGAAATTGTATGGAATGTATGTCCTTAGAGGATTGGTGGGAAAGCCGGGGCCAAAAGTGTGTACTGACCGATGATGTACACAGGGTGTTGGGGGAGTCGGTGGTAACTAAGAAAAATGAACGTGTAATGTGAAGGAGATAGGGGCAAATGAAGGGGGAGTATGTGGGGTTACGCGGAAAAGGAATGGAGGGGAGGGAGGGGTTACCCTTACCAAAAAGGGGTCACTTGCCGCAATTGGGGGGTTTATGCAGATGCGAGTAAGTCAGCGTGGAGGTGGTTTGAAGAAAAATGGCGACAAAAGTTTGAAAAAAATAGCCAAGGACTACTAAGTAGCAGAAAAAAGAAATGACAAAAAAAATTAAAAGAGTAGCAAATATTCTAAAAAGGAGGCAAAACGTATAAAGAGTCTGTGGGGTGGGGGGGGGGGCCACCGGGGGGAGGGGGGGGGGGCCCACGGGGGGGAGGGGGGGGGGGGGGGAGGAAAGGGAATGGGGGGGGGGGGGGAAAAGGGAGGGGGGGGAAAAGAAGGGGGAGGAGGGGGGGGGGGGGGGGGCCGGGGAAAATCTCGGGGGTGGATCGGGCAAAAGTTCTCGGGGGGGGGGGGAACGGGAATCAAGGATTCCCCAGGGCCAATATATCGTCCACTTTAATTTGTAAGTCTCCTTTTCTATTCTGCAGTCCCAAATGCTAACCTTCCATTATCGTATTAAACCTCATTTGCCATTTACCTGCCCACGTTTCCAGTCTCTCCAAGTCCTTAGCTGAAAGAAATTAACTCTGCTTCTGATGGCTATTACCTTACATCAATTGTAGTATCATCCAAAGACTGGAAACTTTGCTCTACATGGCCAACCTCCAAGATCATTAAGAAAGGAATTAACACAAGCCAGGTGGTCCGCAGCTACCCCCCCGATCCCTGATGTACTCCACTCACACTATTAGCCCCAGACCTGAAAAAGTTCATTTTATTGACACCCGCTGTTGTCCTGTCCTGTACACCAGTTTTCAATCCAGGTGCATACTATTAAATTTACTGAGACAACTTTTCTTATTATTTTGTACACCAACCTCAATTGGTGCACCAACCGTATCAAAGTACGTTGCAAATCTAAGGTAGACCACATCAACTGCTGTCATACCCCCTGGTCCTAAATTCCTAACTTACCACTCCTCACAAAGAACAATAGGTTAGTTTTGGCAAGATCTATCCTTCATAAATCCTGCTTGACTATTACTAATAATTTTGGTTTTCCTTATAGGATTCCTGAATATTACCCGTATTAACCTTAAGGTAGTTTTCCGGCCCACATTGAACAAGCTTCGGTCTGGTAATTCCCGGTGTGATCGTACTCCCGTTTTTAAATATAGCTGCACGACATCTGGCTTTACGCCAATCTCAACGTTGTACTGACCTCTGGAAATTGATAGTCCTTGGAATCATTAACATATTAATGTGTTTGCTATTCTGAGCTTACACTCCTTGGAACTCTTGGTATGTTAAATGCCACGGGTACCACGTGTGCCTTATTACTTTAATTTTTTCAAGGTTCGCTTATGAACTTCTTCCCTCAGTAAACCAATTGGTCAGTAATATGGAGGTTGTGGCTTCCTGCCTGCGTGCTACTATTTGAACTTGATCTTCCCTGTTAAACACCGAGGCAAAGATTTGTTTAATACCCTCTGCTTTTTCCTTATGTCCAATAATCTCCTACCCATCTCACACGGAAAGGTCTATGTTTATCTTTTCCTCTTTTTTTTTATTAAGGTACTTATACAAACGTTTTTTAGGGTTTGACCTTACTTTCTAATTGCTAGCCTTTTTTCATTATCCATTTTTGCTAATTTAATTAGCTCTTGGATTTGCAATTTTTGATTTGTTACAGGGGCAATAGTCAGCATGGATTTATGAAGGATAGATCTTGCCAAACCAACCTTAATTGTTTCTTTGCAGAGGTAAGTAGGAATTTAGACCAGGGTAATGCAGTTGATGTGGTCTACATAGATTTTGCAAAGGCTTTTGATACGGTTTCACACAAGAGATTGGTGTACAAAATAAAGAAAATTGTACTCAGTAATAATATATGCACCTGGATTGAAAACTGGTTAAAGGACAGACAACAGAGGGTTGTCATAAATGGAACTTTTTCAGGTTGGGCTAGCACCCTGCTACATATCTGGGCACCCTGCTACATATCTGGGCACCCTGCTACATATCTGGGCACCCGGCTACATGTCTGGGCACCCTGCTACATATCTGGGCACCCGGCTACATGTCTGGGCACCCGGCTACATATCTGGGCACTCGGCTACATATCTGAGCACCCTGCTACATATCTGGGCACCCGGCTACATATCTATGCACCCTGCTACATATCTGGGCACCCGGCTACATATGTTCATATTACATTTAATATTCAATTACTCCATTTCCACAGGCTCAGTACCACAAAATTGGCGTAAAGCAGATGTGGTGTCTATATGTAAAAAGGGAGCTAGATCACACCCGGAGAATTACAGACCTGTAAGCCTGACTTCAATAGTGGGGAAACAACTTGGAGGTTTAATATGGGATAATATTCAGGAATACCTAATGGAAAACAAAATTATTAGTAATAGTCAGCATGGATTTATGAAGGATAGATCATGCCAAACTAACCTTATTTGTTTCTTTGAGGAGGTAAGTAGGAATTTAGACCAGGGTAATGCAGTTGATGTGGTTCACTTAGATTTTGCAAAGGCTTTTGATACGGTTCCACACAAGAGGTTAGTGTACAATATAAAGGAAATTGGACTTTTTCAGGTTGGGCTAAGGTGGTGAGTGGAGTACCTCCGGGATCGGTACTGGGACCCCTGCTTTTAACTTGTTTATTAATGACCTTGAGGTTGGGATCGAGAGTAAAATCTCCATCTTTGCTGATGATATTAAATTGTGTAAGGTAATAGAATCAGAGCAGGATGTAATTTCTCTCCAGAAGGACTTGGAGAGACTGGAAACGTGGGCAGGTAAATGGCAGATGAGGTTTAATACAGATAAATGTAAGGTTATGCATTTGGGATGCAAGAATAAAAAGGGGGCTTACACATTACAGTAAATGGGGATAAATTGGGGAATCCTTGATGGAGAAAGATTTAGGAGTGCTTGTAGACAGCAGGCTTAGCAATAGTGCCCAATGTCATGCAGTAGCTGCAAAGGCAAACAAGATCTTATCTTACATTAAACGGGCAATGGATGGAAGGGAAGTAAACATAATAATGCCCCTTTACAAAGCATTAGTAAGACCACACCTTGAATATGGAGTACAATTTTGGGCACCAATCCTAAGCAAAGACATTATGGAACTAGAGAGAGTGCAGAGAAGAGCCACCAAATTAATAAAGGGGATGGACAATCTAACTTATGAGGAGAGGCTAGCTAAATTAGATTTATTTACATTAGAAAAGAGGCGTCTAAGAGGGGATATGATAACTATATACAAATATATTCAGGGACAATACAAGGAGCTTTCAAAAGAACTATTCATCCCACGGGCAGTACAAAGGACTCGGGGCAATCCCTTAAGGTTGGAGGAAAGGAGATTTCACCAGCAACAAAGGAAAGGGTTCTTTACAGTAAGGGCAGTTACAGTGTGGGATTCATTACCCATGGAGACTGTGATAAATATCTTCAAAAAAAAAGGTTGGATTTTTTTTTTTTTAGAAAGGAAAGGTGTACAGGGATATACCAGATAACTAAACATGGGAAGGATGTTGATCCAGGGATTAATCTGATTGCCAATTATTGGAGTCAGGAAGGAATTTATTTTTCCCCTTATGAGATATCATTGGATGATATGACTCTGGGGGTTTTGTGTTTGCCTTCCTCTGGACCAATAAGTAAGTATAGATATAGGATAAAGTATCTGTTGTCTGAATGTAGCATAGGTTGAACTTGATGGACGTACGTCTTTTTTCAACCTCATCTACTATGTAACTGTGTAACTATGTAACTATGTAACTATGTAACTATATCTGATGGGACAGTCCCAAAATAAAACACTTTTAGAGATAAGTTTTAGATGCCATTCAAACAATGGCAGCTGTAAACGCCCCCCCGGACCCTTGGCCTGTCCTACTTATTAGGGATAATATTCCTAACTATAAGCTTTACGTCCTTGATATTATATCTATGTAACGCAGCAAGAGGGTCTATCGCCCTAATTCTGGGCGCAGACTAATACACCCCGTTTGGAGGCCTTTACAACCAGAGTATGGGACACTTACAATACGGAGAGAGGCTGCCGCACACTATATACAGTATGATTCCCTAAAGAAACGTGAGATCACGTGGCAGCCACGGGCCGAGCTTAACGCTAACCCCAGGCGGGATATGGTTGCGCTATTTAGTACCTAAGTCCCTGGGGTGTAACCACAGGGCCAGGAGCGACCTAGAATTGGGAATGTACACGATGTGGGCCTGTATGGTGTATCACAGGGGTGTTCAACTCCAGTCCTCGCACCCCCCCCCCCTAACAGGTCAGGTTTTCAGGATATCCCAGCTTCAGCACAGGTGGCTCAGTCACCTGTGCTGATGCAGGGACTGATTGAGCCACCTGTGCTGAAGCAGGGACATCCTGAAAACCCGACCTGTTGGTGGCCCGTTAGGAGGTATCCCACCCGGCTTTTTCTTGCCTCCCAGGAATAGTTTTGCGTAGAGTTAAGTCCCTTTTTTGTTCTAAGTTATGGATTTTTTTCTGCTGTTATTTTAACCCATATCTCATTCTCATGTTTACCTTTACACGCGCTGATCTATATACGCGCTGATATATACGTGCTGATATATACGCACTGATATACACGCGCTGATCTATATACGCGCTGACATATATGCGCTGATCTATATAGGGTTCTTTACAGTTAGGGCAGTTAAAATGTGGAATTCATTACCCATGGAGACTGTGATGGCAGATACAATAGATTTGTTCAAAAAAAGGTTGGACATCTTTTTAGATGGGAAAGATATACAGGGAAATACCAAATAAGTATACATGGGAAGGACGCTGATCCAGGGATTAATCCGATTGCCAATTCTTGGAGTCAGGAAGGAATTAATTTTTCCCCATCATGGGGTTTTTTGGTTGCCTTTCTCTGGATCAATAAGTAAGTATAGATGTAGAATAAAGTATCTGTTGTCTAAATTTAGAATAGGTTGAACTTGATGGACGTACGTCTTTTTTCAACCTCATCTACTATGTAACTATATATGTAACTATGTAACAAGCGCCCCTTCCTCAGACCCTATACCTGTACTAACCTTTTAGGGTGTGATGTAAGGAGGGGCAGATGAGGTTATAGTGAGATATTAGGGTGAGATATAAGGAGGGGCAGAGGAGGGTATAGTGAGATATTAGGGTGAGATATAAGGAGGGGCAGAGGAGGGTATAGTGAAATATTAGGGGGAGATGTAAGGAGGGGCAGAGGAGGGTATATTGAGATATTAGGGTGAGATGTATGGAGGGGCAGAGGAGGGTATAGTGAGATATTAGGGGGAGATGTAAGGAGGGGCAGAGGAGGGTATAGTGAGATATTGGGGTGAGAGCCCAGGCCCTGATTGGTGGGTAGGAAGGAGCTGCCTACATGCCCAGGCCCTGATTGGTGGGTAGGAAGGAGCTGCCTACATGCCCGACCCTGATTGGTGGGTAGAAAGGTGCTGCCTACATGCCCGGCCCTGATTGGTGGGTAGGAAGGTGCTGCCTACATGCCCAGGCCCTGATTGGTGGGTGGGAAGGTGCTGCCTACATGCCCGGCCCTGATTGGTGGGTAGGAAGGTGCTGCCTACATGCCCAGGCCCTGATTGGTGGGTAGGAAGGTGCTGCCTACATGCCCGGCCCTGATTGGTGGGTAGGACAGCAGCATAACATTCGCAACAATTCTACTGCAAACATATTAACCCCTGATTCCTGAGGTGCTGGAACCAACCAAAGACATATATATACATAACATACTGTATAATGCAATACCAATGTATTACTGACAGGTAGGGGTAATGGCAGAGTTAACCTTTATAAACAGCAGCCATATTTCCCCCACCGTCACAGACGTTTCTCCACAAGTCAGAAAACATTAACGTGTATAATAGGTCATAATTAGGGGCTGGAGGATTTATTCAGGAGCATCACTTCGTAATCACTGCAAATACATGAAGGAATCGCCAGTGAGGGGGAGTGAGAGAGTTAATAACCTGCAGAATAAGTATGGGCCCTGATCAGAATGGTTCATCTTATTTACCAGACAAATCACAAGGAGCTGAAAGTTTGCGTGTATAGCCACACTAGTAATAAGACTGAGTGAGATGTTAGTAATGTGTGAGTGTGTACCCCGTGTAATCAGCATGATGAGTAACGTTCAGCCAGCAAAGTATAAGCATCCATGCAAGGGAACAGAAGTTATCCAACTTCTCACTACATTGAGTAGGAGAGAAGAGAGAGATCCTGCCTGTGAGTGAGATTCCACTGAGTGAGAGTGATCTGCAATCAGGGGCCGGCTCCTTCCTGTATGAGTGCCACTCACTCCTAATTATTACTCTCCAGTGACTGACACTAGCTATTTGACCTAAATACGTCTGTTTTCTGGTGAGTGAGACTCATTCCCAATGAAAGAGCCTTCTGAAGAGAGACAATTGCAGGGAAATGGTTAGCAGATATCGCATTATAATGAGTGAGACTCCATTCTAAGGATGAAGACTACCTTTAAATGAGTGAGACTCACCCCCTATCAGTGGTGCTGCCTGTTTGAGTGTGCACTCACTCCCAATAAGTGAGTGCCCTGCAGTGAGAGGGACATGACATGCCTGCAGCGGCTTCTCTTTGATTAGAAAGACAGCTGATATATTCTCTGAACTCCTGGGAGTATTCTGGGAGTAATGAGGAAACGTTGCTGGATTTGAAAGCTTAAGTTTATCCTTTATTTCTCTAAAGCTGCCTCGGTTTGCACTTAAACCCGGAGCAGGGAGTGTGCATTTCAATGAGCCTGCCCTTTCACATGGATGTGGCCTTCCTGCTTCTCCCGCTGCAGGTTCCTGGGCTTCTGCACTTTGCTGGGCCTGTCCCCTGAATTCAATGCAGCAGATTATCTCACCTTCCTGTTGTTTTATTGATAGTGCAGGATTTAGGGCACTGTAATTTGAATTGATTTATGTTTCCAGCAGTGCACTCTTTAACTCTCAGGTTGCAAATTAAGTCTGCAGGTTTCTCAGCTCATTGAGAGCCGGGGACTGGACGGAATAAATGTCGGAAATCTGCATTCAATCGTAGTTTGAATACAAAATCTAAAACAATTAACAACGACGCTAAATAATACTTCTTAATTTATTAGAGGCAGTTTAAATCGTTACATTGTGAAATAAATGGGCAACGCCATACAGGAGGTTACACAGTATATCTATAGTAATAACACAGCCTGTGTGTGTGTCTGCAAGGGCCATACAGGGGGTTACACAGTATATCTATAGTAATAACACAGCCTGTGTGTGTGTCTGCAAGGGCCATACAGGAGGTTACACAGTATATCTATAGTAATAACACAGCCTGTGTGTCTGTCTGCAAGGGCCATACAGGGGGTTACACAGTATATCTATAGTAATGGCCCTGATTGGTGGGTAGGAAGGTGCTGCCTACATGCCCAGGCCCTGATTGGTGGGTAGGGCAACATAACATTTGCAACAATTCTACTGCAAACCTTTTAACCCCTGATTCCTGAGGTGCTGGAACAAGCAAAGACATACATATATACATAACATATAATACAATACCAATGTATTACTGACAGGTAGGGGTAATGGCAGACTTAACCTTTATAAACAGCAGCCAGATTTCCCATACCGTCACACCTCCCCCCTTAACCGGAGAGCTCTGGGGTAGCGACCCCAATGGGTTCATCCCGAAGCGTGACGCCTGAAGGTCAGCGCTAAGCCGGTCCGGGATCGTCCTGCCGGGAAAGTCCATCAGCATTGCCGGGCTCACTCCCTTTTTTGTGCTGAAAGGTAAAGTCATATTCTTGGAGGGTCAGACTCCACCGCAGCAGCTTGGCGTTATCCCTCGACACCCGCCGTGACCAGCTCAGGGGGTTGTGGTCAGTAATGACCATAAACGGGCGGCCATACACATACAGATGCAGCCACGAGTATTAGAACTCTGGGCAGTCTCACAGTAAATGCCTCAACATTTCTATGGGAAAGGGGAGTGATGTATAATAGCGCTAATGGGGATTACAAACAATTGACCCTACTCTAAGGGTGAGCCCTATGGTCCAAGGCAGCCTGGTGGTAACCTGACAGTACAATCAGAATAAACAGCAAATAAACAAAAGAGATACCGGCGCCTAATGAGTCCAAAAATAATGGAATCCTGGATGTCCAGTAGAAATAGTTCCAGTCCCAAGGAAATCAACAGTCTCTGTATCTTGGGGTATTCAGATAAGACTTGATGCAGTGGAAGTAGAACATGCAATGAAAAAAGAAATATTTAGTGCAACACAGTTAAACAATTTATACAGACATAATTGCAACTGGCTGACATAAACAGACAAAACAAACAGACACAACTAGACAAACAACACTTAAGCAAAGCAATGATAAAAGTCTATTTATTAAACTGATGATAAAAAGGACAATGGCGGACAGCCCGCTCGGTGGGTTAAAACCTAGATAAACACTCACATGACGGCTGCTGGTAATCGCATCGTACACAATGGGGCTGGTGGACCGCCGCGTGTGGGGACCGCTGGGTGCCTCAGACGCCTGTGTTCTCTCGCGTCTCTCACTGGCAAAAACCAGAATGACGCCGTCCTCGTGGCGGACCGGAAATGCGTTTGCCGGATGTGGTCAGAAACCTGGCAATCTCCAGTGGAAGATACAGGAAACGGTGATCTGCACCTTTGCCCACAGTAGTTGGAAGAATGCACTCAGCCTTGGATGCTTTGTAAATATAAGCCACCAAATGTCCTATATATAGATAAAAAAGCCCTATGCGTTTCGTGCGTCTAAACACACTTCCTCAGGGGTTTTGAAGTGATGGCAGTGATGCTGTATTTATATACCCTCCAAACTTTGCTCGATTGGTCTGTCAATTTCACTGGCATCAATTTAAAAACTAGAATTGCCCCAAGTTCCACTAATCCAACAAAAAGAGAATAGAGCTATGATAGACAAAGGTTTTTTTTAAGTGTTCCCAAGTGTACGGCATGTAGTACAGTAATAATGTAAAAAGTTTTAAATCAAACGTCACTAAAAAGGAATCCTATCACCCGTCCACATATTGACTGCCATAATGGTTATGTCATATATCTACTCCAGTGGTCCTTGTGCCTGCAGTATTGGGAAGGACAGGAAGAACGTATCAAAGAGAGAGTGTATGACCACATATACAACATTAAAAGAGGATTGATCACCCATAAGCGTATCCCACCACCTTCCGCAACATCACAACAAAAATCTAGCGTCTCAGTGTCAGGCACTTGAGACAATCCTGCTAGCACAAGATGGTGGTGATAGATTACAAAATGCAGTATGCGTGAGGCATATTGGATATATGAGTTAAAACTTTATCCCCAGAGGGTTTAATATTGACTTTGAGCTAGGAGTGTTCCTCATAAACATCAGGTAAAGTTTTTTATTCACACTTTATCTTTTTAATGTCCCACTACGGGTTTTTTTTTTATATTTTTACTGTGTACTGACAAATATCATTGGTATAATATACATTGCCAATAGTCACTATTTTATTCATTGTTGTGTTATGTTTAGTTAAATGTTGTGTTAGGTTATTTTATGTTGCAAAAGCGATCAATGGCAGTGGAGTGATTATTATGCTAAACGGGACTAAACCCTGATTGCACTGATTGACAGACCAATCGGAGCAAAGTTTTGAGGGTAGTAAACCAGCATCACTGCCATCACTTCATAACCACTGAGGAAGTGTGTGTTTAGAGACGCCAAACAGTAGGCATTTCTTATCATATATATAGGCCTTTGGTGCTTTATTTACAAGCAGTACAAGCGCTGATGCATTCTTCAACGACGGTCGGGGCAAGGAGGTGCAGATCGACGTTCCTGTATCTTCCCCTGGAGATTGCCAGGTTCTGACGTCACACTCCGGCAAAGTCATTTCCGGTCCAGCCACGAGACGGCGTCACTTCCGGTTTTTGCCAGTAAGAGAGACGCAGAAGGAAAACAAGGCTCTGAGGGCACCCAGCGGATCCCCACACGCGGTTCACCAGCCCCCATGGTCTATGCGATTACCAGCAGCCGTCCTGTGAGTGTTATCTAGGTTTTAACCCACCGGAGCGGTCTGTCAGCCATTTGTCCTTTTTATAATCTGTTTAATAAATAACTTTTATCATTAGTTTGCTGTAAGTGTTGTTTGTCTAGTTGTGTCTGTTTGTTTTGTCTGTGTATGTCAGCCAGTTGCAATTATGTCTGCATAAATTGTTTAACTGTGTTGCACTAAATATTTCTTTTTTCATTGCATGTTCTACTTCCACTGCATCAAGTCTTATCTGAATACCCCAGGATACAGAGACTGTTGATTTCCTTGGAACTGGAACTATTTCTACTGGATATCCAGTATTCCATTATTTTTGGACTCATTAGGCGCCGGTATCTCTCAACATTTCTATGAGATTCTTAATGGCCCATCGGATTAACACAGCAGGGAGTCCCTGCAAACTGAATGGGACTGCAGGGACCCCCCCCCCCCTGCTGTGTTAGTCCGATGGGCCATTAAGAATCTCACAGAAATGTTGAGGCATTTACTGTGAGACTGCCCCAGAATCTCCCAGGAATTTCTCAGGTAAGTGGTTCTAATACTGGTGGCTGCATCAGTATGGTTGAAGCTTCCTGAGGGCCCATACTTTAGCCAGGCACTCTCTCAACCGTAGCATAAGCAGCCTCCCGATCTAATAACTTGCAGCTCAGGTATATGATGGGGTGTTCAACCCCATCGCCACCCACCTGACTCAACACTGCACCAATGCCAAAGTTAGAGGCATCAGTTTGAATCAGGAACCGCTTATCATAGTCGGGAGCTGCTAGGATCGGAGCGCTTGCCAGGGCAGCCTTGAGAGCTGAGAAGGCACTCACACTCCGGTGACCAGGTTACCGTGCGAGGGAGCCTCTTTTTAGTCAGGTCAATCAAGGGTTTGGCCACAGCACTGTAATGGGGTACAAATTTGCGGTAATACCCAGCGGCCCCCAAAAAGGCTAGCACCTGCTTCTTAGTTCTGGGAACTGGCCACCCCACAATGGATTTCACCTTGGCGGGCTCAGGTTTAAGATGCCCCCGCCTACCCTGTGCCCGAGATATACGACGTCTGCCATCCCTATCTGGCACTTAGCCAGCTTTAACGTTAGCCCGGCCTCCTGGATGCGGGCTAGGACTGCCGCTACATGCGTAAGATGGTCAGCCCACGAACTACTAAAGACCACCAGGTCATCTAAGTACGCCCTGGCATACCCCTGCATTCCGTCTAGCAGGCGGTTGACCAGACGCTGGAAGGTAGCCGGTGCATTCTTCATCCCAAATGGCATGACGGAAAACTCATACAAGCCACTTGGGGTGATGAAGGCAGACTTCTCCCGCGCCTCCTGGGTCAATGGGATTTGCCAGTACGCCCGGCTCAGATCCATGGTGGTCAGATATCTTGCCCCAGCGAGCTTGTCTAACAGCTCATCCATCCGTGGCATGGGATAGGCATCCGACACTGTCTGGGCATTTAACTGCCGGTAGTCTATGCAGAACCAGTTGGTTCCATCCTTTTTGGGAACAAGGACCACTGGCGAGGCCCAGGGACTCTTTGACCTGGAGATCACTCCCGTCTCCAACATCTCCTCAATCTCCTCCATGCTCCGTTTTACCTCCACAGACACTCGGTAGGCGGACTTCTGAAGAGACCTCTGATCACCAGTGTTGACCGGATGATCAGTGAGGTGAGTCTGTCACGGCTTGTCCGTGAACAGACTCCCATACCTTCCTAATAACTCTCGCGCCTGCTTCCGTTGGGAAGCCGCGAGCTAGGACCCTATCTCCACGTCCTCCACAGAGCCTCCCTGCTTAGCCTCCCCTAGGAGATCAGGCAGAGCTCTGCTTTCCTGCTGCTTCGGGATGAACTCTCTACTACGGGCATTTCTATCATACCAGCGCTTCTGCCTGGTCTGAGCTCCGTTGAGGTTAGCCTGCGCCAATCCCATCAGATCTGCCAACCGATCTCTGAGCTCCACCACATACTGGAGCACCGTCGCACCTGTTGTGGGGGTCTCCCCCTCCCACCCCTCCTGGAACAGGTTGAGCGGTCCATGGACCCGGTGCCCATATAGAAGCTTGAAGGGTGAGAAACTGGTAGACCCTGTGGCACCTCCATGTAGGCAAACAGTAGGTGCTGCAGGTGTGCTTCCCAGTCCCCTCCTTTGGCTTCCACAAATGCACACAGCATCGGCTTCAGGGTGCCATTGAACCGCTCACACAGTCCGTTGGTTTGAGGGTTATAGGGGCTCATGCGGAGAGATGTCACCCCGCACGCAGCCCAGGGACTTTGGAGCAGCTCACTCATGAACTGTGCTCCCTGGTCAGTCAGGATCTCACTTGGGAAACCTACCCTAGTAAAAATATTTATCAGCGCCTCAGCCACCTTCCGGGTGTCAATGGAGGAAAGAGCCACCGCCTTGGGGTACCTGATCGCAAAGTCTACGACCGTTAAAATATATATTTTCCCTGACCTACTGGGAATCATCAGAGGCCCGATGATGTCTACCGCAACACGCTGAAATGGTTCCCCTATCACCGGTAGCGGCCTCAGGGGGGCCTTCGCCCGATCGCCGTGCCTCCCCACTCGCTGGCAAGTATCACAGGTGCGGCAGAACGCTGATGCCTCCCGTGATACCCCTGGCCAGTACAAACTCTGGGTCAGCTTGGCCCTCATACGGGTAACACCCTGATGCCCGGCCAGCGGGATCGCATGCGCTAAGTGCAACAACTGTGTGCAGTACTTAGTAGGTACCACCAACTGACATTTGGCTGTCCATGGTCTGTCCGGAGCTGTCAGGGCTTTATCCCGGTATAAGAGTCCCTGACACCATCGGATCCGGACTCGGAGGACGGTTCAGCAGCACGCTGCCTCATGCTCTCCAAGCTCGGGTCCGTCCTTACGGCATCCCGGATCGTCTTGCTCTGCTCCAGCCCACTGGCCCTAGTCACACAGTCTGGGATATCAGTCTCAGTCAGGGCAGGCTCTGCTCGACTTACCCGGTCAACCTTCTCCGGAACGTCCACGACTGGGGGTTCCAAGGCCTCGGAAGTGATAGTTTCAGGATTGGGACCCTGAACCGCAGCTTAGTCCAGGACGGGACCACGGCGACTCTGGCTCCAAGTCACCACAGCTACAATTACGGCATCGTCCTCCTCATAGCTGCATCGAAGTCGACCCAAGTCATTGCCCAACAGTACAGGAGCATCTAAGCCGGGCAGAATGCCGACATCGCGGATGCCTTGGCCCAAGCCCTAGTCCAAGAACACACGGGCCACTTGGAGGGATTTGCTGCCCCCATCCGCCAGAGTAACCCTCATCCCCTCCCCAAGTAGAAGATACTCTGGCCCGACCATATCTGGCCCAACCAGAGTAACAGCAGCACCGGAATCCAGCATACCGGCGGTCATCCGGTCCCCAATGGTCACCGGTCGAAGGTGCTTGATCCGGACATCCGTGGGACCAAAACCGGCCGTGGCAACTTGGGAAGCGGGTTTGACTGGAACAAAGGGGTTGGTCGCTTGGGTCGCTGCGACTGGCACCAGGAACGTAGGGGAGGGTGCTGGATCATCTGGGCTGCCTATCCAGGCGACGGCCCGGGCCGCTTGGGTATGTTGCCCAGCCCCTGCACCCTGGGGCTGTAGAAGCTTGGGACACTTGCCCCGTCTGGTTGCACATGAAACATCGCCGTTCATGGATGAACTCGGTAGGAGCCGGCCGGGTGCTGTTAGGTGCTGCGGCTGGCCGCCAGGAGCTTGTGCTGGTTTGGGCGGCATCAGGCTGTTGAGGCTGTAATGGTACTGTCAGTTTAAGGGGCACCGTGGGAAGCCTCCGGAGATGAGGACGTGCGGCTACAAAGTCATCGGCTAGGGCCGCCGCTTGCCTCGCGCTGGCCGGTTAGCGGTCGGTGACCCACTCTCATATCTCAGGCAAGCATTTTAGCATGAACTGTTCTTTGACCATCAGGTCATGGAGTGCCTTAAAGGTTGTCACCTCACACCCAGCGATCCATCTTTTAGGATGGTGCTCTAGCCGGGACATGAACTCGAGGTGCGTGTCTTGGGACCCCTTGTTCAGGGCTCTGAACTGGGTCTGGTAGGTCTCTGGGGTAATAGCATACCGTGCCAGTAGAACCTCCTTCACAATTGGGTAGTCCTTTGCATCCTCCCGGTCCATCTCATGGTGGGCCACCCCTGCTTTGCCACGCAGCCTAGGGGCCAGGTATTTGACCCAGTTCTCCTCAGGTAGTGCATGTCGTGCATGTCACAATAGTTCTCAAAGGACCGCAGATATCCATCAATGTCATCCGTGTCCTCGCAAAACGCGGCAAAGCTGCTATACTTGTGTAACGGGTATTCCCTATGAATACCGCCGCTACTACCTGCTGTGCAACCTGTGTGGCTCTCAGGAGCCTAAGCCTCCGCTTGGGGAACCTGGGGTACATACATATCATACATCTCTAGGTGCAACGCCTCCACCTGGGAGGGATCCCAACGGAGTGGGAGGAGGCCCTCACAGGAAACAACCACACAACGCGAACGAATATAAAACAGGACTGGCTTTACTGCAGGGGAACACATATATCACGCAATAACATCATAACATCATCATGCGCCACGGCGGGCGCTAACCACACTGGGTGTCACGGCGGACACTAACCACACTAGGCGTCACGGCGGACGCTACCACCTCTAGGCGTCACGGCGGACGCTACCACCTCTAGGCGTCACGGCGGAGGCTAACCTCCCACCCTGTGACCCCACCCTGTGTCCAGTAACCCCCACCCAAATGTCTCGTGCCCCCAAAGTCAAATACCACTGTGCATGTGTATGTGTGACTGCGCAGCCACTATGTTTGGTGATAGGCCTGGTTGGTGCACGTGAGTTGCAGGTTACCTGCCCGGGCTCCAGCCACGGGTACCGCGATATAAATCCGCACGATCCGACGTTGTCCTCCACACCGCGTGGGTTGAAAGTCCAGCGCCAACAATGTCTCTCCTAGTCGCAGGGTCTTTGGTGGTGTTCTGAGCCCAGAACCCACCTCGCACGGCTTCAACACTGTGTCCCTGACTATTCAACCAATAATGGGGCAGTGTCCCTATCTAGGGCCTGTCCCTAAGCTCCACAAGCTGATGGGTGACTCAGGACCTAACTGGGACCTTGGGGGCTGCTGGCCTAATGCAGAGGGTCACTGACCCCTACATCCACCTCTTACCCCTAGCTGGTCCAGATCCTGAGTGACTGCCTAGCTGCAAAACCCCGCGAAATGTATCTAACTGGGAGCAGGGGAATCTAGCCTTCCGATTGGCTCCCTGGCGTCACGTGTCTCTGCCCCTGTGCACCCTGGGGGCTGTCCTTCCCGCCTTGCGTGTGCGCAAGCTGTTTGGAGCCTCTCGCGCTAGCTGGCCTCCTGCGCATGCGCGAGCTGACTTTCAATGGCGGCGCCCTGCTCCGCTAGCCGCCGGGACCCTAACGACGCGATCGCGGCCTCGGCAACCAGCCCGCTCGCGTCCCCGGCAACCGCCCGACCGCTTCCCTAGCAACCGGCCGCAATACAACCACGCGCGGCAACGGGGAAGGAGGGGGTGAGTGCGCGAGGGGGGACCTGGCTACACTTGATTCGGGGTGCCCGACTGGCACGGGACCTCCTACTTCCCACTGATGATCGGGTGGGTGCGTGAGCTGTCAGGAGTTGGAGCAGGGCGACTCGCTCAGCAGCGGTGGCCTCGCTGCCTAGGTCATCCAGCGCACGCCGGGTGTATGCTGGCATGCCCACCGCTGCAGGCGGAATCCTCCTCTGACTCCTCACCGGAGTTGAACATGGTAGGGAGCTCCTGCTGCTGCTATATGAGTTGTGAGCGGTGCTAATGGGTAGGTAGCGATAACAAAGATAGAGAAAGTAACCCAAAGAGAAGCACTCAAGCTCCCGCTCTGATGATTTATGGTAATAATAAAATTATATTTATTAGAGACAACAAATTAAAATATTGGGTTTTAAAATGACAATTTTGACGCGTACTGGATCTGTGTACTGAGTATAGTGTGTACTCAGGATCCCAAGAGTACTAGTGGATTAACCGTAAATATATAAGGTATCCGCTATTAAACACATACCCTTAAAAGGGTGTGTTTATCATATAACTCAAGAAGGGATCTTTCTGCTGTTGAGCAGTAGGTAAGAGTCCTTGTTGTTTACTGGGGACGTAAGTTATCGACTTGTACAGTAGGTATAACACAGATGAAATAATAAAGTTTATTCAAATCTTGTGTCATTCGTTAATATTGTGTTATATACATGTAAGGATGTGTACATATATGTGTGGGTTCCGCGCTGTTACTAATGCAGGAAGCGCCATACTGTTCTTTTGCCAGTGAGGTCATTGTGTGAATAGTAAGGCTGCGCATGCGCGAGGAAAGCGCGCGAACGGCAACCAATCCGGCGGGACTTTGGGGGTTGAACTCTGAACTGTGAACTGTGGAGGAGTCAGCTGAGGCTGGGGACCAATAGGGTGTGAGACTCTGGATAGGGAAGAGACAGGAAGCGTGTGGGCGGACACACGAGTGAGAGAGGAGAAGGAGGAAGGTGGCGGAACCTCGTGTGTGAGAGCGGAGGGTCAGTGACCCTTCCGCTTAGGACAGATACATTCCCCCAGCCCCCAGGAGTATAACCCCTGTCACCGTAGGGTGCCGCTTTTGTAGGGACGGCCGTTGCATTTAGGGAAGCATCCCATTAGTGCTGGTTCATTTGCAAGAGTTGCGGACGCCATCTTGGTCTGGAGAACAGACCGCACAGCAGAGCAGAGTGTCGGCGCAAGACTGGAGCAACACTACGGACCCTTTGTGAAGTGGTGTGGTCACCGCAGTGACCGGGAGGTATTGTTAGTCAACAAGTGCACCTACACTGGTCACCAGGCGCTGATCCCACCTCCCACTAACTAATTGGGGGCACTAGTGTGCCAGTAAATCCTTCAATACCACTACTAGTTGAAGGACATACTCCTTGGGAGAGTGGCAGAGCCACCTGTGTACAGGACATTAACCCTATAAAGGTGTGGCCGAGCCAGGGATCTGCGGGGCCCCGGCCACATTCCAGAGATTGATGGAAAAGACTCTCGGAGACCTGAACCCGCAAGAATGCTTAGTGTACCTGGATGACATTATAGTGTTTGGGCGGACTCTAGAGGAACACTCCGAGAGGCTGATGAAGGTACTGGATAGACTTCAGGAGGAGGGCCTCAAACTGTCTCTGGACAAATGCAAGTTCTGTCGATCCTCCATGACGTATGTGGGCCACATCGTATCGGCTGAAGGAGTATCCACCGATCCAGGGAAGATAGAGGCTGTGGTGAATTGGCCTAGACCCCATAATGTCCAAGAGTTGCGGTCCTTCTTGGGATTTTGTGGTTACTACCGGCGGTTCGTGGAAGGCTATTCCAGCAAAGCCAAGCTGTTGAACAATCTTTTAAAGATCTATCCGGGAGAGACAGAACGAAAAGGGATCACGGCGCAAACACCCTTTGGGGAGACATGGACCCCAGAATGTGAACAGGCATTCCTGAATTTAAAAACCAGCCTCACCCAGGCCCCGGTCTTGGCCTATGCAGATCCGGAACGTGAATATGTCCTACATGTAGACGCCAGCCTTAGTGGGCTGGGGGCTGTTCTGCATCAGAAGTATGAGACGGGGCTCCGCCCAGTGGCATATGCGAGCCGAAGCCTGACACTTAGTGAGCAGAACTACCCGGTCCATAAACTGGAATTTTTGGCCTTGAAATGGGCAGTGGTGGACAAACTGCACGACTACCTGTATGGGGTACAGTTCGAAGTACGCACGGACAATAATCCCATGACCTACATAAATACGTCTGCCAAATTGGACGCTACGGGACACCGTTGGTTAGCTGCCCTGGCCAACTACAGTTTCAATCTCAAATACAAACCAGGACCCACCAATATAGGGGCCGACGCCCTGTCTCGTCGACCCGGCCTTCAATCCACCCCTGATGAGGAAGTATGGGAAGAAATACCGGGTCCCGGAATCCGTGCTCTCTGTTCTGTGGCTGCGGTGGTCAATAATCAGGTGGCATTCTCGGAACTACGGGTTGCTGATTGTTTAGGATGTCACTCGCGAGCCATTCCCCGGGCCTATCAGGGTCGAGAAGGGATGAATATCACGGAAGATAACATCATCTCGTGGAGGGATCTAGTGCATTACCAGACTCAAGACCCGATAGTGGAGCTGGCCCGTCAAGCGGTACAACAAGAAAATCCCTCTATACTCAAGCAAGCCCCCAAAAACTTGGTGAAACTCCTGTTGAATGAGTTTGGAAAGTTCGAAATGGACAATTGTTTGTTGTATCGGGTGATCCCATATCACAACCATCCCGATCGGCGTCAGCTGTTCCTGCCGGAGCACTTGAGGAACATGGTCCTTCGGGCTCTCCACGATGACCATGGCCATCTGGGCATTGATAAGACATTCGGGCTACTACAGGATAGATTCTACTGGCCTAGGATGAGAGAGTCCGTGGAACAGCATTGTCGAAGGTGTAATCGCTGCTTACAAAGGAAAACACTGCCCACCAGGGCGGCTCCCATGGCGCACTTGAAAAGTTCGGGCCCCATGGATCTGGTGTGTATGGATTTTCACTGTATTGAGCCCGACAGCCGGGGCATTAACAATGTACTAGTGATTACTGACCACTACACCAGATACGCCCAGGCGTTCCCTACGAAAGATCAGAAGGCCGTAACGGTGGCCCGAGTTCTGTGGGAAAAGTATTTCATTCATTATGGATTACCAAATCCGATAGTGGAGCTGGCCCGTCAAGCCACCTGTGTACAGGACATTAACCCTATAAAGGTGTGGCCGAGCCACAGTGTGAAATGCTTGATTATAAAGTATAAGAGTTATATGCATGTTTCATTGTATGTTACATTTTCGTAGTTAGTTTATGTTATAGTAAAAGGTTGCTGTTGCACAATTACAGTGTATGTTCTTACTCAGGGTAGATTCCTCCTACAATGGGGATCCTGGGTTAAAGCCATCGAGGCGCTGCCCATGAATAATCTGGGTAAGACCCCAGGCTCCCCACACGAGGCTTAGAGCTCCTGGACCACAGGTAACCACCGCATCGAGTAGTTCCTTTTGTGCAGGGGTTCACAAAAAGGCTAACATACATCAGTACATCAACCTGTAGTTTGTGTAGTTTGTTGTTGTTTTACATCACGTCCAGCAACTGGTAATAACCGTGTACAAGGTAGTGTGAAGTTTAACTAGCAATAGCAGACTGTGCTGCAGTGAAAATCATCAATGACCTGGTATCCTCCTTAATCTCAATGTGTTACGCCGTTCTGCCCGCAACCTAGACCCGTTCCTTTCCACTGAGGTGAGGAACGTATAGAAATGCACGCACCCGCAGCAAAGGGAGCGTGTCCCGGAGTGTGGTTATTGGCGTTGCCAGCCCAGGTGTTATTTTTAGCTAGCATACTTGCCGGTACCGGTGTAGAATGCCGTTGTCCGTTGCCGTTAGCCAAAGTTTCCCTGGGATTTGAGAATTCCGGAAGGATCGTTTGTCCCAGCAGGGTTCTAGAGCCAGAGAGAGACGTTCCGCCAAAGTCCAATCGTAACCTGAGAGAATGAGAGAGAAAATGCCAGAGTAGTAATCCAAGTGAAAACTATGTCGGGCAATGAATGATAGGAAGGACCGCATTATACAGTGTTACTGACCATCAGAGAAGGCATACCTGGAGGACTGCGTGGAGGCCATCCTGGATTAGGTATCCCTGGATTGGCAGGGCAGGTGAGGACTCGTGGTCTTGACCAGAGATCTTATTCTGTGTTGGGGGCGGTCTTCATGCCAGAGCAGTGAATAATACCTTCGCCCGGCGGCGCTGTTCAGGCGCCCGCCGGCAACATGGCTGCCGCGGGGTACTGCTGGAGACGGGATGCCGAGGACGCGGGAAACCCCCAGACCTCACGGAGTGAGTGGCGTCTGGCGAGGGACGCGCGCCACGGCAGCCAGGGGGTGAATTAGAGCAGAGGAACCATGGCGCGGACGCCGCGATCCCTGATTCCTCACAGTAACCCCCCCCCCCCCCCCCTCATGATCTTCCTCAGACGACATCCTTCCTTGTTTTGAGTAAACTCTCTCGAAGCTTTGAGGAGTCCTGGAAGCATGATATCTTTCAGGAGTACCCCTGACCTCTTCCCTTTCCCCGGGGTTCCAAACCTCTCCAGTGTACCAAAATTGGACTTACCTCTTGAAAGACGGGAATCCAGTAAAGCTTGAATCTCGATTCTTCGTTACCCCCTGTAACCATCACCAACCGGATCGTTTAGAGTGTGGTCCGGAAAGAGGCTACTGGAGATGAATGGTTTGAGAAGCGCGTGTGAAGACATTCGGAATTCATCATGCTTTGAGACGTTTGAGTCGAAAGGAAACCGGATTTATACCTGCTCCAAAAGGGAAAGTGACAGGAACCTAGGAGCCAATGTGATGGGAAGGAGTTTGAGATGGATTGTTCTTGGTATAGCCACACCTAGTCCTCCGATCTTGTTATTAGGTGCGGACTACGGTGGACGATCAGCCTGGTTCTTGGAAGACAATGATGCTTTTTGTAGTTGCGGATTGTGATTCTGAACCAAGAGTCCTGTAAGAGGCAATTGCTCGTCTACGGCTGGTATCCAGAGGACTTTTTTTAGAAATAGTAGAGAGAGGCCGGATGGGAATCCATAGTTTATGAAGAAAGGGGGGCCTCGCGGGTAAGACACATTCCCTGACAGAATTAACAGGCGAACTCAACCCAGATAGTAATTCCTGCCCAGTCATCCTGATTAATTCGAGACGAGCACCTAAGTATTTCTCGATGGATTGATTAACTCTTCGTGTCTGTCCGTTATATTGAGGGTAATAACCAGAAGATAGGAAGATGATATACCCAGACTCTTGGTGAATTTCCCATAACTTGGAGACGACGTGAACCCCGATCAGACACGATGATATTGTAATCCCATGGATTCCGAAAAATCTCTTGGGAGAAAATGATCAGCTATGGGCGGGAGTGAGGAGGGTAACTTTGAGAGGAATAAAGTGTGCCATCTTGGAAAACCGATCCACTACCACAAATGGTATTCATGCCATTCGACTTGCAACTCCACAATAATCCATCGATAATGTGGGACCATGACTGTTCCGGACTAGGTAAAGGTAAGAGTAGTCTTGTTCCGTGCACATACCGGACCAAGACCGAGTAAAACAAAAATGGTCTTTACCATATTGGGCACCAGAAGTGCGATCGGACCAGGTCCAACGTCCTTCTTGAATCCGGATGTCCCGCCGACGTGCGCATGTCCCCCAATCCAGTATTACAGGATGAATTTGGGTTCCACGTACAGGACTCTTTAGTGACAACCAGACCGATCGGGAGATTCTCTTGAGATTTGATGATCCCTCCAGATTCTTGAATGCTACAGCGGGTAGATTCTTTGTTAGGAAGGTGGACTCTGTGGTTTTTTCTGATCTCTCTCCGAAGAGTATGCCGGAGAGAGCATCCCCCCGCTTTGGACGTTCTTAGTGGCCAGAATATATAGAGAACAAAATTAAATTCTAGAAAAAAAGCGACCACACAGCTTGCGGGACCTAAACGAACGGCAATTCTCCAATATACAATAAGTTTTATGGGCCGTGAGAATAGGAATGGCTCTTTAGACCCGCTCCAAAGATGTCAGTCTCCATTCTGAAGAGCCAACTTGAACGGCCAGAAGGTTCCCTATTGCCCACGCTAATTTCTCTGCAGAGGAGAATTTTTTTGGATAAAAACCTCGCAAGTATGAAGTTGATCCTGGAAGAAAATTTCTGCGACGAACCACCCCAGCCCCACAGTCCTGAAGCGTCAACCTCTAGGTGAAGGGGAAATTCGTGTTAGGGTTTCGAAGGAATGTGGACAGAGAGACAAAAGTTTGTTTCAGTGTCTCGAATGCCGTGACAGCCTCTGGAGACCAAAATGAAGAGTCTGCAACCTTTTGTGGTCCAGTCCGTGTAGGAGCGACAATGGTAGAAAAGTTGCGGTATAAACGTCCGGTAATAGTTGTAGAAAAACCTAAAAACCGTTGATGATTTGAGGGAATTGGGTTGGTGCTCAATCCCGACGTCCTTTAACTTCTCTGGATCCATGTCCAAAAGCTTGTTGGGATGATTATCCGATGAAAGGAAGTGGTAGACTGATGAAATGCATTTCTCCATTTTAAGCAAACACCGTTTCCTCGCGGAGGCGTGAAGCACAAACTCGTATGGATGATATGATCCTGTAAGTTTTGAGAAAATAAGATGTCATCCAGGTATACAATGACAAATCGATAGAAACGTCCTTTCCGCAAATGCATTGATGAAGTCCTGAAAAACTGCCGGTGCGTTGCCATAAAACCCCGAATGGCACACGAGATATTCGTAGTGTCCGCTACTGGTGTGTTGAAGGCAGTCTTCCATTCATCGGCCCCCCCTCCGGATGCGGATAGGTTGTTATGCCCCACGAAGATCCGTTTAGTAAAGAGATTGGCCCCCGTTAAGTCCTAGCAAAGAGTTCGGAAATGAGTTGGATGGATACTCGATTCTTCACCGTGATAGGTTTCAGACCCCCGGTAATCAATACAATGTCTGAGGGTCACCATCTTTCTTTCTTTTTGACAAAGAAGACTCCAGCCCCCCGCGGAGAATTGTGAAAATGACGTATGAAGCCCCGCTTAAGATTGCTCACGAATTATATTCGTCCATAGCCTCGGGCTCGGCCACGATATAGGATACGATTTTGGCTTTTGCATTAATAACCAGTGTACCAGATCAATCGACACAATCGTAGGAACGTGAGGTGAGGTAGACAGTTCAGACGTGTCTTGCTGAAAACGCCAAGAATTCTGCGTATGGAGAGTTAACCCCTCAGAGACTGGAAGTGTTGGCTAATAGAAAGGATTGTTTCTTGATAGAAGAAGAATGTTCCTCTGACCTTGACCTCCAGGTTATATAGGGGTTAGGAAACCCAATCGAATGAGTGGATATGCTCTGTACCACAGGCAGCAAGCGTGATAGGTGTCCCGGGGCAATGAATACCATCAAAACCCAGAGTCTCTTTGTGAGATGAGGTAGAAAGGGTGATAGGTCCAGTTTCTAGAGGATATAAGCCCGGGGTGAGAGGTCGATTATCAATCCCACCAAGGCAACGTGAGAGTCCTTCCTGGAAAGCGGAATTTGATTTTGTTCAGAAAAGGTTTATCTGAAGTTCCGCTCCTGCGCCGGAATCGATAAATGCACAGCTGTGTAGTGCGGAAATTCTTCCGAAAGAGAGACGGGAATAGTCAAGCTTTTGGGAAGTTCCCTTCTGGGAGGGGGCAATGAGATTCAGTACCCAGAGCGCGCTTCGTACTCACTGGGCTTAGTCGTTTCCTCCCGGAGATTGAAGATGGTACGTGGTACTCTGCTCAGACAAGCTCCGCAGATGGCACACTCCCCGAGGTAAGAGCGAAGTTGTCGTGACGTGCCCGAGTTTGCCTGAACTCCAATTTGGCATCGGCTCTGGACCTCCAGCGCTGGTAACGGGGGAAAGACGTCTCTGGTATAGAGAAACCTGTGAAAAGGAAGCAGCGGAAAGGCGTAGACACCGTGGAAGCTGACCGCGAGCGCGGCGTACCTAAGGCGTCTGATCCATTACAGTACCAGGAGATGAGATCCTCCAGTGACTCTGGCCTGGTGTGAAACAAGTTCATTCCTTCAGAGCTCTATAGACCTTTCATCCATAAGACGGCGACTAAAGGCCTCCTGTAGCCCAATGAGGTCCTCACTGCTATAGTTCTGAATTCCAGGTGTATTGACCCCACGGCCGACGTCCTGTGTAAGCTCTAGCAGGGTATCAGAATCAGTCTCTTGACTTTCGTGGTAAATCAAAACCTGTCGAAAGTCCCGTCTGAAGGCCGCGTAATCGCGGGTAATATCACAGGCCGTAGTTCCAGGATCGAGGAGGCCCATTCCAGTGCATTACCTGGTGAGCAGACTATATCCTAGGCTACCTTGTTCCGGCCATTAGCATACAACTGGGGAGCCTCTCGAACTGGATCTCGCACTGGTTGAGAAAGCCACGACGGTGTGTGGATCCCCTGCGTTAGGCCTGGAGCCGGAAATCTTTCTTCGAACTGAAATGATTTGAAGATAAGTCGGCTCGCTCGGGGGTGCAGCCGCAGGCATACCTGTAAAGGGCGGTCCACTACCTGCTGGGAGAGGAGATGCCACTTGATCCTTTCAGCCTTGTATTTGTTTTTGGTACATGGCCGTCATCATCGAGTCCACCGTCCGGTCTCGTCTTTGGGCTCGACAGAATGTTTACTTTACGCCGGTGCTGCCCGCAGACCAGACCCGTTCCTTCATCACTGAGGTGAGGAACGTTAGTAAGCACGCACCCCAGCAAAGGGAGCGTGTCCGAAGTGTGTGTGATTTGGCGTGTGCCAGGGCCAGGTGTTAGTGTTAGCTAGCAATACTATCTTGCCGTTACCGGGTGTAGTAAATCCGTTGGCGTTGCCCGTAGCCCAAAGTCTGGGATTGGGAGAATTCCGTGAGGTCGTTTGTCCAAGCAGGGGTTCGAATGCAGAGAGAGACTTCCCGCCAAGCCAAGTCGCTTACCTGAGATAATGATAGGAGATACTGCCTAGAAGTAAGTACTCCCAAGTGAAACTATTCGAGCAATGAATGATAGGAAGGACCATTATAAGTGGTGTGCTGCCCAATCAGAAGTGAAGGCAGACCTGGAGGACTGCGTGGAGTCCATCTGGCATAGGTTCCCTTGATTGGCAGGCAGGTGAGGCACTCTTTGTCCTTGACAGAGATCTTTTCTGTGTGGGGGCGGTCTTCACTGCATGAGCATGAATAAATTACTCGCCCGCGCGCGCTGTTCAGGCGCGCGCCCGTGCACATGGCGGCCGCTGAGGTACTGCTGGGAGACGGGGATGCCGAGGACGACGGGTACGCCCAGAACCACCGCCGGCAGGTGAGTGGCGCTGGCAGGTGACGCTCGCCCGGCAGCATGGGTGAATATGGAGCAGAGGAACCAGGCGCCGGACGCCGTATCCTGATCCTCACCACATGGCTGCAGTGAAACTGGGATGTAGTATGGGCACATGAGCAGTGTTGGTCCTGGGGATTTTTAACCTCTAATAGACTTTAAAATAATAATTCGTGGGACTTGAACCAAAATTACATTAAAAAGGTATCCTTTTAAGATGCATCACGATCATGGTATGGTCAGTCTTCACTGGGGTATTTCTCGATATGCGATGGAGGGTACTGAATAAGAATTGTTGTATCTGTGGTGTAGTTACTGGTTATAGCGGTGTCCATAGTCTCAATTACATTTCAAACGATTTCGGTGTATATCGAAGGTACAAGATAATCCCGCGCTAATATATGGAGTAGCAGGTTTTGTCAGAGATTTCGGTTCTGGTGAACTCACAGAAACATGCGCAGATTAAAACAGGCATTAGTTTTACGGGTGTACCTCGAGGATGACAGTGGACAAAAAGGATAAAAACTTAGTGGCCAATACAACTCTATGGATAGAGTGCCCTAGGATGAATGACTTTCCCATTAGATTTGAAAGGAGTGGAAACATACCCCTCATTAAGTTCCCCAGGTGCTAGGGTGCCATGAGTATATCCAGCTTGATTCTTTTGTAGGAGGACTGTTGTCCCAGTCACCCCTTCTCTCTTTGGCCACTTGGGTGTGGTCAATTCCCGCAGAATTGTATGGATGGCCGTTCAGGTCACCATCGTGGCAGTTATTGATGTTCTTGACAAGAGGTTTGTCCACCTTATTCTTATAAGGGGCCAATATGCTCGATGACCCGCTGTTTTGAGCATGTTCTGGTTTTGCCAACATTTATTTCCCACATATCCAGATACTTGTAGATTACGCCAGTGCTTAGGGGCATTGATGAAAGTTCGGATTTGTAGTTTTAGATTGATCCCAGCTATTGAGAAGTATTTTTGTCGTCTCATGTATGTGGCAGCCCTTGCACCTTTGCAGGTGAGGATGATCCTGTGTGGTTTCATGGTAACCATGTCCCGTGTTGTTGATTTCCGAAAGTGGCTATAACACGAATAATCTCTTATGTTTCCGTGCCCGTCTATCGCCATTGTCTGGATACTCCTAATAGCCCCACTGATATATTCCGTCAGCTTTCAGATGTCCAATGTTTTTTGGAGTATGGCACGTGCTTCTCTATTAAAAGTAACCTATGAAGACTTCCGTGCCGTCAAGGGGATGGCTCTTGAGGAACAGCTCTCCGAGGCCCCTCCAACTGATAGCTTTATACAAGTAAATAAAATAGCAAATAACCAACAAAGTAAGAATCCCTAAATAACCCCCCAGGACTGAGCTCCCGGTGACTTTACTGGGCTCCGGAGTGACTGATCCTGCGTTCCGGAAGCATTGTCGGCGCTCTGGGGAGACCCCCCTGCGAGCCCCTGCCCCCGGTGCAGGTCTTTCCCCTCTTTCCGCCCTCAAAACTTAATCCAAACCACTGCAAAGGCCAGAAGGAGAGGCGCTGGGAGACTTCCGAGTGCCCGCCGGATCCTGATGACTGGGAATCGTCGGCGATCGGGGACGGAACCCCCTCTCTCCCCCCCTGTGGTATCTAGGAGCGCCCGGCCTGCAGCCTCCCTCGGCCTTGAAGAAAAGGCGCAGGCTGGTCTCCTCCGCTGCCGGGTCCATCTCCCTCCCCCCCAAGAGCTGCCCAAGTCAAGGAAAAAAACCTGGTCTGAGCCCTGCTGGTAGGGGAGACGCCGGGAGGGTCCCTCTAGCTAAGGTAGCTATAGGCTCCAGTCGCAATGTCTGAGGGGGAGGAAGCGGCCATCTTGAGGGGGGCACTCCCGGAGGCACCATCACCCCACAAAGGTGTTTAAGAGCGGACGCCCTGCGCTGTTTAAGGGAACCTCGCCCTACTGCCAGACCTCGCGGTCCCCCCATAACCCTTCATCATCTCCCAGCATACTGTTACTGAATTACATAAATAATGTTATTCAGCTGCAGCACCATAAAGACCCCTCATTGCCTGCACACCTACACCTCCCCCCCCCCCAAAATAAAAAGGGATACCAACAATGGTAAAGGGACGTCAGGTGACGTCAGGATGTGTCCGGACGTCTGAGGAGATCACGTCAGGACCCTCCTTGAATATTCTGCTTTGATAACGCCTATCAAACAAAGCAAGTGTTCCCAAAAAACCTCGGTGAGGACAAGGGCTTCACAGGGATGATGCAGTAAGTTGAAGAAACCGCCCAGTAAGCTTTTCTTTCGAGCGTCTGCATTCGCACAAAAACCCACGGAGAGCTGCAGGACTTATCCAGATGGCGGCCAGGCGTGCTCGCCTGGAGATTGGCTAACCTCTCTGCCCAGACATAGAAAAACCCCCAGAAATAACGAAGAAGATAGAGGGGCTCTTCTCCCAAATGAGACAGGGGGTTTCCAGGGACCCTTCCAGAGCCAATAACCACCCTCCGAAAAGATATGGACAACCCTGGCTGAAAGACAGACTCGAAGTAAAAACAAGTAGAGGAAATTGAACATAACTACTCCTCTGCGGAAGTGAATTATAACCGTCTTACCGTGAATCCAAGCGCCTAAAAGAAATTCAGAAGAGCAAGAAATAGAATCGTCGCCAGAATCTCAGAGGGGCCGTTTATATACCTGAGTCCGGGACACAGAACCTGCTTCGACATACCTTGCTTCAGATCTCTTCTCCCCTTGATTCCCTGAGTAATAAAATGGACCGCGCACATAGGTCCTTGGGCCCCAAATCATCGCCCAGAGAGCCAGAGATGTGATCCAAATTCATTCCCACTCAATTAATAAAGAATCTCCACAGCCAGCAGGAAAGGAGGAGATCCAATTCCGCGACTCCCACCTGAAATATCGCGATCTGTCGGAGTCAACACCAGACAGCTGCAGAGAGCTGAAACACCTAACGCAAGAGACTGCGTCAATGTAAGTAAGTACAGGTGGGGGGTTTGCCCTTTAAGCTGGTGCACAAGTAGGGGGAAGTTTCACTCGTGTCGTACCGTGAAGATGGCCCCCCGCTTCCTGAGAGGATTGGGACTGCAACCACGCCGGCAAAGACGCTGCAGCCGAAGCGACCGAGGTAGAGCAGAACAGCCAACTCGCTGCAAAAAACACTGAGGGCCTCCCAAAGATCGGCCTCGCTGAGAATGCCAACTCATAAGGCGTGAGGCCCCTGATACCCCCCGAGATCTCACTGGTCGCGTTGTCGGAACACCGTTTGGGGAGGTATCAAAGGAAACGTTACCCCTGAGTTCCGGGGGGCAATCCGCCCTTCATTCACGCTCACGTTGCCGCGAATTTTTTGGCCTGCTTCATTGCCCCCCTTCCCCCCCCGCTCATCATCGCCAGGCAAGGCATTCGTTCGTGGGCTCACCATTGGCTGTGGCCCCCCCCCACCCCCCGCCTCCCCCTCTTGTCCCTTTGTACCGGTCCCCCTGCCTCCCCGGCACCCACCAGATGTTTCAGAGCCCTAGTCCCATGAGCTGTGAGTGCGAAAACCGCTCTTCCATCGCCTGGCTTGCCCGTGGAGGGGGGGAGATCCAGCTGGATTCGGATTCCAGGTCCTGCGGCGCCCCGAGCCCGGTGATCGGTGGCTTCCATTCAGAAGGAGATGAGGGGCTGTGGGTGGTGGGTGGTGGCTGGGAGGTGGGGGGGGACCTAGCTGTGAGGAGTGCGAGAGACTGAATCCCGACATGGTTCTTAAACGAGTTATAGCTTTAGCGAGGTAGATAGCTCTCTATAGAAAGAATATGAATAAGGGTTTGGCTTTGATGGGAAAAGTAATTAGAACTAAATGAAAGGAAAAAATAAAGCTTTGTTTTCGGGAGATCCTGAAAAACTAAAACTTTATTACACCAAGACGAAGTACTCGATGTCCTAACCACCACTGTCTCGTCTATATTAATGTTCTAGGTGTGCCTTAAAAAAACTAATTACGAGGCTAGATAGAATGGGAAACAAAATGGGAAGTGCGACACAGCAAATTCCCAAGAACAGCTTCACTAAGTCAAGCCCACGTAAATGCCATAAGCTACCTATAAGCGGAGATGGTAGACCATGGACAAACCAACCTGTGGTGAACCCAAGACATTAAAACCTTATTAGAATGTTCTTATAGACTGACGCCAGATGAATCAATAAAAGAAAATAACTTCATGTCAACTCCGCAGTTAGGGTGCAAAGATTTCTAAGAAGCCTTACTTTAGCCTGGGTACCCTATCCTCTGTTGCAATGTTATATAAAAGTTTTGATACCCTGTTGATACACGCGATTTTGATATTACAATGTTTCTACCAAAGTGCTGTTTGGTGTATATGGACACCCCCGGTGGTGCTCGGGATCTCCTTAAGGAGGACGGACGAGACACACCGAAAATAAAGTCTCCCAAGGGCGCTATGCCCTACTCTCTCAACCCTTAGCGCGGTGACGGTCACTATGTTGGTGCGCAGTTACCGCCCACTCTTTATTTTCTTTTCCTTTCTTCTATCCTCCTTCCCCCCTCCCCCCTGTCCGCCCACCCCCCCCTCCCTTCCCAGTCCTGCCAGAAAGAGGTCTCTAGAGATCCTATGGATACGAGATATAGGAATATCAAAGACCACACTTCAGATCTTCCCGGAAAATATATAATGCAAGAAACATAGGCCACCCCACCACCTTGGGAAAGTGTGAGGATCACAAGGCCCACTCAATTAAAAAAAAAAAAAAGAAGGTTGGACTTCCGGTGACGTCACCTTGATGGAGGGCCGAGGAGAGACTCTGACCCCCCCCCCTCCCCCTCGAATAACTCCTGACAAATAACCCCAATCGAGTGATCGTACCCCCATAAATCACACCAAAGCGAGGGAAACAGCCAGCATGAGCGGGCAAGAATAAAAAAGCGCTCAGCACTGTCCGTAACGAGCTACGTCCTCCCCCGAGCCACGGACCACACGGGAGCTGTGAGGCCCCCGCCCCCCCCAAGATGCGCCCCGGCCGCAACGCGGTAATGCCGAGCGAGCGCAGGAACAAGGAGCAGCACTAACATAATAAAGCTACCTGAAAATCTCGTCTCTAGAATGAGAAGGGAGTTTTCATGGACGATTTGGCCAAAGCGGTTACAAACACCCGCGGGCGACCATGAACCTCTAACAGCCAAAACGGACCACTGTCACATAAAGTGGAAACCCTCGGCAGGCGCCACTCCCCGCGGAGGAATAGAGCACCTCTGCACTGGTAGATTAGAGTGCTCCATAAATTGCCGATGAATCAGGAAAACCCGCAATCGGCGGCAGAACCTGAGACGAAGGTACGTCCCATGTCAGTGGATACTGAACAGTTGCGCACATCCTGACAGACACTTTGTGCACTGCCTGCCTGACTTATCCCCTGAAAAATAGAGATGACAGAGCCCAACAGGGCCCGGGACCAAGTCAACGGACCCCAAGAGGACCAGAGACATACTGGTCAGTTCCACTACTACTCACAAGGAGAGAATACTTACGGCTAGTAGGATAAAAGGAAACCTGCAGAGTTCCGCAATGTTCAGCTTGAATCTACGTGACCTCTCAGGCTTCGTTAGAACGCGAGAAAAAAGAGCTCAAGCCCCCACAACTGATTGAGGGACAACAAGGATCAATATCTTGGGGATGCCCTTTAAAATTGTTGTCCAGGCAGGAGGCAAGTTCCACAACCCACCACCCTTTTCTACCCGGAATAGCTACCACAATTCCGAGGGGGTCTGGAATCCCCCCACGATTTGAGGTACTGCCCCTGAAGACTCAGACGGGGACCAAGACCAAGGCCGAAAGAGAGTGACCACGCCCTCCAGAGATTGCCACTCAACGGAACCAGCAGAGAGATTGAGAGACGTAGTCCCAGAAGGAAAAAGGTCTCACCCGTCGGAGTCTGCATGTTGCGTCCCCGCTGCCGTCACCTCCAACACTAACCCCCGGGAAGCTGGAAGATGAAGTGCACCTTTCGCCCCGCTGATGAGCCACAACCTACCTGACCAGACGAGGGCAAACCCGCCTGAGCCGCAACGCTTACCGTCCGTCCCAAACGCAGCAAAGAAGCAATGTCCCCCCTGACGTGGGGAGGAAACCCAACGAGATCAAGATACACGAAGATGGAACCTGACTGCTGTCAGGAAGCCTTGGAACTGTCTCCGAAACGAGGGTGGGGGACGCTTTTGGGGTGGGGGGGGTACCGTAGGGGGGAGAGAGGTGGAGTCACCCCTCTGCCCCCTCCCCCTCTCCGGGCGAGCTGCGGGAGGAGGCGTACGAACGTTGCCGATAGGACTCAGATGCAAGTGTCCGCCTGGAGAATCAGTCGGCACTCAGAAAGGTGGGCATGTGAGGGCTCAGGTTATACCCCCAGTTAGGTAAATTCACCCACACACCATATAGAGTTAAAGTGAAACTCTAATCAATTTATTTTTTCATCAGGTTAAGTGCACACATTTAAAGTGTCTATATGTGTTTGCCTTTGCCACCCTTAAAAGTTATGCCAGACACACTCAAAGTGACAGATCTCAGCGATACAGAATAACCTGTAAATGGTAGAGCAGCGCCACCTAGTGTCGCATTCAACAACTGAACTGGTGGAATCCAAATAACCAATCTTATATCTTTCTTATCTTATATAATAAAATCAAAGGTTGGTACTACTGTCGGAATGTTGATGGTCCGTGCCCAGCCCGACTGTCATTGCTCAAGAGGTAACGCCCACGGTGACACACCCGCCGCACACGACTTTCATTGGCCAAAACTTACAACAACTAACATCACTGACCACACCTACTTCACTGTCACATACAGACACACTTGACTGACGCATACCCCCAAAGAAGCCCTTAGAGTCCTTGCTAATTTTCAATCTCACACTCTCACCCCTGTGTGTGTACACACACACACACACCACACAACACACCCTTTACATATTAATATGCCTATTAATATGCCACTTTCAAAATTGGCCACTTTGAAAGCCCACTTTCAAAAAATTCCCCTTCCACATATGAATAGGCCACTTGTAAATTGCCGTTACAACACACAGTCCACTGTCACCACCCATCATACACCCACCCCACACTCACCTGTCATCCCATCATCACACACCACACACTCCTGTCATCCCATCATACACAACACCACACACTCCTGCAGAGTCCTTGGTAACTTCATCTCACACTCTCCCCCTGTGTGTACACACACACACACCCACACCACACACACACACACCACACACACACACACACCACACACACACACACTCACCACACACACACACTCACCACAATATTCCTGTTCCACACACACTTTACTATTAATAATGCCTATAATGCCCACTTTCAAATTCCCCTTCCTACATATAATAATGGCCCCTTTCAAATTCACCACTTTCAATCCCCTTCCTACATGTCCATATGCCCACTTTTAATTCCCCTTTACACACACAGTCACTGTCACCCATTATACACACACCACGCCAAAAAACACTCACTGTCATCCCCATCATAACACACCCAACAACACACTTGACATAATTTTACTTCCCCTTTTTTGTATATGTTCAACACACTCCTCCATCCCATCATACACACACACACACTTTACACAGGATGGATGAAAGTGGCATATTAATAGTAAACGACTTTAAAATTCATAACCGCCAGCTTTACCTACGCACTTAATAATTGTTTTCAAAATGTCCGCAACAAACCAATGACATGTGCCTTCCCGCACATTACCTACGCAGTTCCCAATTATTTTAAAATGACCGCAACACCAACGACATTGCTCCGCTTCAGTACTAAATTATTCACTACTTCCCCCCGCAATTAAATCATCACCGCTAGCTTACCTACGCACTTTATAAATTGTTTTATTAAATGCCCGCAACACCAACTCACAATGTGGCGCTCCAAAGGCCGCAAACACCACTCCACCTGTGGGCGCTCCAAAATGGCCGCAACACAACTCACCTGTTGCGCTCCAAATGCCGCAACAACACAACCTCACATTTGCTCTCCAAATGGCCGCAAACACCAACTGACATTGCTGCTCCCATAATGGCCTCAACACCAAATCACATGTGCGCTCCAAATGGCCGCAAAACCAACTTCACCTGTTCGCTCAAATGTGTCCCGCAACATAACACCAACTGACATGGTTCGCTCCAATGCCGCAACACCACTCACATGTGCGCTCTCAAATGGCGCAACACAAACCAACTCACTGTGCGCTCCCATGGCCGGCCGCAACACCAAATCACCTGTTTGGCTCTCCAATGGCCGCACACCACTCACATGTGCCGCCCAAAGGGCCTGCACCACCAATACTCACATTTCGCTCTCAAATGGCCGCAACAACCAACTCACATGTGCTCTCCAAATGGCCGCAACACCAACTCACATGTGCGCTCCAAATGGCCGCAACACACCAACTGAACATGTGCGCTCCTCACATTACCATACCACTTATTTATGTGCTGCCTCCAAATGCCAGCCCCCTCTTCCCCCCCTCTCTGCCCCCACACAAACCCCTCCCCCGTATTACTTACACTAGGTGTAATGCAACTTAAATAACCTTATTACAGCAGCCGCATTTTCCCCCTACCGTCACAGTAGCATTGGCTGAACCCAACCCCTATTGTACATGTGAGTGAGGTACGCGCTATGTCACGTCACCGACGCCGTATGCGGAAGCGAAAACCACGGCCGGCTACCATGAGGAGGGCAACAGAGAATGAGAGGAGCTCCCGGCAGGATAACGAGAAGACTCAACTGTCGGTAGAACACTTCAATCCAGATTAGTAAACATACTGATGTGGCTTATACCTTCTTACTTTTGTGTTTTTTAACGTATTTCTTTGAATATATCTAGATATCATACTGCACTTGGTTTTGCGCTTTTGCTTTTCTTTAAAATCTTACACGTGAAATAATTCGCCCGCGAGGTGCTGGATTCTTTTTCGCTAAAAAAAAGACGGTAACCTCAGATCGTGTATTGATTACCGGGACTACACCGCATCACGGTGAGACCCGATACCACTCCCACTCATGTCCTGATTCCTCGACATACCTTCAAGGTGCTAACCGTTTTCCTGCTCCGAGTCTTCGCGTGCTTATAACCGCATTCCGCATCCGAAGGGGCGGACGATTGGAAGACTGCCTTCGACACAACCCCGTAGCGGCCACTACAATATCTCTTGATGCCGCTTTCGGCTATTGCAAACGCTCCAAGCTATCTTTCCAGGACTTTATCAATGACATTTTTCGGGATGGTCCTTAACCGTTTTGGTAATTGTTTACCCTGGACACATTCTCATTTTTCTAAGAATCTACCAGACCATGTTATCCATACTAAGTTTGTGCTCTCCCCCCCGCCTCCGAGAGAACCGCTTTTTTGCCAAGATTGATAAGTGGCCTGTGGGGGGGGGGGGGGGGGGCTTTCATTCAAACCAGTCGAGCTACCCCCATCCTTCTTTGGGTATAATTATTTCCAACAAGGGATTGGCCATGGATCATGAGAAATTGAAAGCCGATACTGGGTTGGCCGCACCACGATCCTAAAGTCTATCAGACGTTTCTTTGGATTTCCAATTATAATCGGAAATTTATTTGCAACTTTCGCCACCGTCTCGCCCCTGATCACGTCGCTGACCCAAAAATGGGCTGATCCTTTCGTCTTGGTCACCTGACGCACTCATGGCTTGCAAGACAGTGAAACAAGCCATAAAACGTCTCAGCTCCCATCCTCCGACAGACCCGAAACCGATTTTCCTTTCACGCTAGAGTGACGCTCGGACTGCGGGCTGGTGGCAGTCCTATCCCAGAGATTTTGCGTCCTCGGAACTTCAGCCTTGTGGTTTTTTCTCTAAGAATTTCGCTCCAGCTGAGGAACTATGGTAATAGGGAACTTTTGTCCGTTAGTTGGCTCTTTAGGAATGGAGGCATAATCATTGGAGGGATCAAAAGATCCGTTCACGATTCTCACGGACCCTAAAAATTTTTGTTATAGGCACGAGAGTGCCCTCGCGCTTAGGTCCCCGCCACGCCCTCTGGTCGTTATTTTTCTCCAGGTTTAATTTTCTTTATGTCCTACATGTCCCCTGCACCAATAACGTTCAAGGCATGCCTCTCTAGGCAAAATTTTCTCTGAAGATAGACCGGGAGAAGACTACCAAGTCCATCCTTTCCAGCAGAAGAAGATCCTTTGCTTTCGCGCATTCAAAAATCTTGAAGGATCAAACAAATTTTTAAAACATCTCCCTATGACCTCGAGATACCGAATGCACCTTGACCGTAGTCAGCACAGGTTTATTCCTGAGATTCTGGATTGGGGACATGCTTTCCCTTTCGGCAGGACCCCGGGGTCAAAAAAAACTTTGGATCTCATCCGTTGCCAGCAACTTTTGGGGGCCATTTATGGCCAAATCCATCCTTGAATTCCACTCGGGCTTGTCCGGTACCGTATGTGCACGCATAAATTCCTCAATCAGAGACCCATGGTCTTCTTTGTCCTTTACTTACCTACCAGTTCCGGAGCGCCCCTGGTCCCACATATCCATGGACTGTCCGAATTGCCGTAGTCGAAGGGCATGAACACCATTCTAGTAGTGGTGGATCGGTTTTTCAAGATGCACATTTCATTCCTCTCAAAGGATTACCCTCCTCCTCCGCCCTTGGTCGATATTTTTATAACAGAGATATTTTCCGGATCATGGCATTCCCCACACAGATCCATCGTATCGGACAGAGTCTCTCAATTTGTTTCCAGAGTTCGGAGGACCTTCTCCAGAAGATTGGGGCATTCTTCTTCCTGTTCGTCAGGTATCACCCCTCAATCCATGGCAGACCGAGAGGGTCAATCACTCCCTCAAGAAGTACTTGAGGTTTTCGCTCTGAATTTCCAGACACTGTCGGGAAACTATTCCCCTGGGCTTGATTATGCGTGTTAAATTCTCCAGGAATTATCCAACCTCGGGAGAACGCCTTTCTTTATTAATTACGGTTTCCACCCGCTCGCCTACCTATTTCCAATCCTCTCCTCTGAGTACCAGCCGTGGATACGCCTCTTCTCCCTCCACAGGACCTTGGACTAGAATTCTTCGGCCACTCAAAAGGCCTCCCTGAAAACGTGGAAAAACCGTCTGACCGTTCGTGGCCGACCTCACACCCAATCACAAGGCCGGGGATCGGGTTGGGGTTGTCTTCCAAGAATAGATCCACCTCAAAACCCCTTCCCTAAATTTGGCACCTAGGTTTCTGGGCCCTTTCCTATCATGGAGCAGGTAAAACCCGGTGGCCTTCCGTCTTTCAATTACCTCAATCATGAAGAATTCCTACGTTTTTTCACACTCACTTCTCAAGGCATTCATCTCCAGTCCTCTTTTTCCGGACCACACACTTCAAAACCAGACCCTTTGATTTATACAGGACAACGAAGGTACGAGGTCCACTATCTGGACTCCTCGCCTCTCGGGAGGTAAAGCTCATTCTTGTCCATTGGGAAGGGCTTTGGACCCGAAGGATAGGTTATGGGTTACCGCCTCTTAAAGAACTTCATATGCACCATGGCTTCTCAACGCTGTCGAGAGAAGTTCCATCTAACCATGAAGGATCGTCCTGAGGCCGATCCTGATGGGGGGGGGGAGGGGGTTACTGTGAGGGACAGGGGTCTCTCATGCCGCAGCGCATATCTCCCTACCCCTGCTTCTGCCATAAGCTGTCCTCCATCCGCCGGCGCCACCTCTTCCGTTTGCCCTGGGTATCCCTGCCGTCTCCTGCGGCCGCCCCTCTGCTCCGCAGTCTCTCCCTTCTCCTGGCTGCCATTATCTGGGCGCGTGCTCTCAATGGACAATCGTCGCGCCGGTGAAAGATAATTTATATTCACTGCAGCTGGCGTGAAACCAACCCCAACTTACGTACAGGCTTTTCCCCGACCAAACTTGCTCCCTGCCTGCCAATCAAGTGTGACCCTATCCAGTCAGCTCCGTCGCCCCCTCCTCCGGTCTGCCTGCCCCCTTTCCCGATTGATCATCCGCACTATATATTGCCCTGTCTGCCACTCTCTCATTGCTCGACGTCTCCCCTACGGATGTCTAAACTCTGGCCCTTTTTCTCCCTCTGTTTTCAGGTCACGACCCGTCTTGGCGGATTTCACTCTCTGGCTCGGGACCCCCGCTCTAACTGACCTAGCTCCTTCCTACACCCCTCGACCGCTGCTTGGACCTCGACCTTCCGAAACTCTCCTCTCCTGACCTTGGCTAACTGCACGACTACGTCTCTTCGTTACCGGAACCGCAGTATTGCTACAGCTTTTTTCCCGTGGCCTGGCCAACGCCAAAACACCACACTCCGGACAACTCTCCTTCTCTGCTGGCGGGTGCGTGTCACATTACGTCCCCACCAGTCAGTAGAAGTGACGGGTCTGGTCCGTCGGCAGCACCGGCGTAACACACAACATCCCAGCAAGCTCTATTTTGGAAACCCCTGAGTCCCCCACAAAATATATATATGTTATATAAGTGTTCCAAAGAGTGCTATTGAGCTTGGTATTTGTATACACATACACGAGAAGTCAAATGCTACCTCCAACATAACAAAATACCGTAAAATATTATAATATTCTCACTATACCATCCTCTGTCCCTCCTTACATCCCCCTAATATCTCACTCTACCCTCCTCTGTCCTTCCTTACATCTCACCTAATACTTTCCTATAACCCTTCCTCTGCCCTGCCCCCTCTTACATCTCACCCTAATATCCACTTCCCTCCTCTGCCCTTCTTTTACCATCTACACCCTAATTCTCACTATACCTCCTCTGTCCCTCCTTACATCTCCCCTAAATCTCCACTATACCCTCCTCTGTCCCTCCTTACATCTCACCCTATCTCACTAGACCCTCCGCTGCCCCTCCTTAAATCTCACCCTAATCTCTCACTATACCCTCGTCCTCTGCCCCTCCTTAAATCTCACTCACCCTAATATCTCACTCTACCCTCCTCTCCCTCCTACAATCTATCCCTAATATCTCACTATAACCCTTCGCTCTGCCCCTCCTTACTCTCACCCTAATATCTCACTAACCGCTCCTCTGCTGCCCCTCCTCACATCGCACCCTAATATCCTCACTATACCCATCTCTGGCTCCTCCTTACATCTCCCTAATATCTCACTATACGAAACCGCCTCTGCTGGCATGCCCCGCCTTACATCCAGCCCTACTATCTCACTATACCTCCTCTGCCCCCTCCCTACTCTCACCCTAATATCTCACTATAAACCCTCCTCTCCCCTCCTTAATCTCACCCTAATATCTCACTATACCCCCCGCTAACCCCTCTTTAACTCTCACCCTAATATCGCACTAATAAACCCTCCTCTGTCCCTCCTTACAACCATCCACCTCGTCCTCTAAATATCCTCCACTATAAACCCTCCCTGTCCCTCCTACATCTCACCCCTAAAGGGTAATAACACGTAACAGGGTCTGAGGAAGGGGCGCTTGTGATGGAAATGGTCACATTTTTTTTGTACTGCTCTCTTATGGTAAACAGAGGCTTAATATCATTTTGATTCCTGTGTGCTGCTTCACACTTACTTGTGCTTGTATACCGGGGTGTTGATAATTGGTTTGGTGGGCCATTAACCCCTAGTATGGCCACCACTCTGCCTGTCTTGTTAACAGGAAGTAGTTGTGAGGGTTGCTGGTTGCTATTGACCACCAAGCCTCCCATCCCTAGACCACAATGACATCACACACGTATCCCAAGCAATGACATCACAAAGGCTGGGGTAGGTCTATGCCCTGGTGTTGGCGTTTACAGGACCCTCAGGTCGTACCAGGATCCCAAGCATGGAGCTGTTACAGAGTCCATGACCTAGAAGTGCTGAAAAATGAGCGTTCAGGCTGCTGAACGGAAAATGGATAGCGTGCGTAAGATGGGGGGCCGAGCAGGAGAACCTAGAGTTGCGCTGCACTCTGAGAGACCACGAATGCACCGTGCCGCACCTATCACCCTACGGGAAGGAGCCAAGGATCCAAGTCCATGGGTAAGATGATGGTGTAGTGGGTGAGGGAGACTCCTCCATAGGGGATGCAGGGATGCCTGCTCGATCTGGGGGTGCCTGTGATGATTCTGTCAAGAGAAGAGTAGTTCTGTGGGGTGCAGTGCCCTAAACGCATGTATATAGAGGGGTGGTTACATTACCAATTGGGGGGTCCAGATTTAATATAGAGAGGGGTGTATTATACAAGGGGTGTGTGTATAAAGAGTGAGAAAGGAAAGGCTAATTGGGCTGGGGGAGAGATTGGGTTGTAACACTATCTCACGTCTGGGAACTCAGTAGACACAGTGAACACACACAGTACACAGTACACCAAACTCAACAACCCCACAAGTCTATACACCCACATACTTAATCATGAACTGGTGTGGAAGCCTCAGATGTTCAAGCACACAATGCACAATAATAGAGCAACACCCATGAACATCATGCACACAAAGACACACACACATCCAAGCCATAACTAGTTGACACAAATTGCTAGACAACCTACCCACAAACAAGGAACACACATACACGCAACACAAACTGACACCAAGTGAGCCACCTATAAAATAACCAGTAGCACAACATGTAAACATATTTCACAGACACCACTGAAACCCGCTAACAACAGTGAGTGTCTGTGTATCAGTGTCTGGTGTGTATAATGTTGTTATCGCATACATATACACAGGTACACACTGACAATTCACAAACTGATACAACACTTGGGAGAAATGACTGAGGTTTTGATTGTGAAGTGTGGCGTACGTAGTCCTGGTCTTCAGGTTATAGGGGAGGATGGACGCAGCTTAAATACCTAAACAGGTTTGTAGGGCTTACCCTGGGGGCTGGGGGGCTTGTATCAGCAGGAGTGCATTGTGGGCTCCTCTGTTTGTAAGGTGGGTGGGAGAGGGACAGTGGGGTGATGGGAGGGTGTGCAAAGAATAAAGGGTGGGAAGCACATTATTAAGGGGGAGGGGCACACAGTAATAATGGGGGACAGCAATATTGATTAATTCCGTATCCCACTGGAGCACGTAAAGAAAGGGAGGGGGAAGCACAGTGATATGGGGAATTGCCCACTAATGAGGGGCGCACTCCGAATAATAACGGTAACACAGTATGGTCCTAATCTGCACCTTTCCATATTTTATATCTGAAAAACTTTAGATAAAAAGACGAACCGCCAATTCCCTCCGATGGTGCGAGGTAAGAAGAGACCCCGCCCCCTCTCCATCGCCCTAACTTATCAGTGCTATGGCATACAGGTGGGGGGTGACGCAGTCCACATCTCCACTGCCACCGATACCACCAGTCCCCTCTCACTGGCCAACCAGTACCTAGGCATTAACATCTCCACTGGACAACCAGTAAACAACGCATTTAAATCTCCACTGGCCAACCAGTACCAACGCATCCAACATCTCACCTGGGAAACCATCTGCCCATTGTACAATAATATACGATAGCCATCCCACATACCATTGATCATTTTGATCTGGGGCTTCTAAACACCATCCTAGATTTCCTCATTCCTCTCCCCTTCCCCCCCTATTATTTGGCTATCTACTGCTGACTCCTCCCTTTACAACCATCTAACCCTTTTAATTCTCCTCCAGACCTCAAACAGCTTCAACTTGCCAGGAATTGTAGGCGAAATTTTTCCTTTCAGCTGATCGAAGATTCTCTCGTCCATTTTCCTGGAGAGAGGCCTACTCTAACCGGGTCACTGTATCGAACGTTCAGGATAAATCTTGCAGGTCCAAGAGCGGGCTCCTACAACTCTGAGTGGGGGGGAGGAGGGAGGCAAGAAGGTGGAGAGTCTAGAGGGCAGTTGGCCAACCCCTTCCCACCTGTAAATAAGAGAGCTATTATCACGCCCCAACCTGTTGTTTTTGTTATGGTCTAAGGATACAGACCCCATTGTCAAACTTGAATTAACCACAACACAGTCAGTTTTTTTTTGTTTAGGTTCCGAATTTGGGTTTTCACTCATTTGTCTATTTTTTGATTAGTTAATGTTTGCCCTTTCTGTACCCCACTCCCCAACTTGAATAAACACTCATCTTATGTCTTAAGTCACCCCATTGTTCGTTGGCCCTTCATGAGGAATGGAGGTGGTGAAGTAGACTGTCCCTGGGTTTTTCTTCCGGCACTTGTTTTTTAACAAAACTCTCTCTTTCCTCTGTCTCATAGGGCAACCTCCTGCCCTTTAACCAAAAAGGTGGATGAGTCCCCTCAGATAGTTGATATGAAAAACCGACGCTTCATGGACATTATGAACCGGCTTAGAAGTATGCATGACCCCCGTGTGCAATCCCACCTCTTCAGAGTAACCTGGTCAACACCTATGGCATATGATGGAACCGGCCGGCACTCCCTGGACCACGAACTTGTTTCATACAGTGACCCGGAGGTCCTCCGGAAGATGGCGGCGAGGCCATGCGCGCCGGGCTGAGGACTGTGGGATGTCCTTCTCAACTGTCTGATCAACACCTGGCAAAGAGTGAATGGAAAGCCTCTGTTCATGGTATATAGGTGTCCACCACCCCATCCCTCCTATCCTCCTACCTACAGATCAACCACCAGTAGCTCCACCAATAAAAAAATCCTTAAACTGTAATGATGTCTTCTCTTAGTTTTATTCAGGCATAACAGAAATTCAGCATTCCTTGTCTTTGCACAAAAACCAAAAAACAAAACGTGTATTTTGAAAGTAATTACTACATACAAAATTAGTGAGAATTACGATGATGATGTTCAAAATACTGAATATTCGTTCTTAAGAATAATTGCACAGGTGGCTCTTTCTGTTTGGTAACTTCTCCTTCTCAGATATTCAGCACCTCTAAGAGGGATGAGGGGGGTGATGATGTGAGGGAGGGATGAGGGGGTTGATGTTGAGGGGGGTATGGGGGTTGATGAATGTGAGGGAGGGATGAGGGGGTGAATGCTGTTACGGAGGGCTGAGGGGGTGATGATGTGAGGGATGGATTGGGGGGTGATGATGTGAGGAGTGATGAGAGCCACCTGTGTACAGGACATTAACCCTATAAAGGTGTGGCCGAGCCACAGTGTGAAATGCTTGTTTATAAAGTATAAGAGTAATATGCATTTTAAAGTATGTTACATTTTCGTATTAGTTAGTGTTATAGTAAAAGGTTGCTTGTTGCACAATACAGTGTATGTTTCTTACTCAGGGTAGATTCTCTACAATGGGGATCCTGGGTAAGTGGAGGCGCTGCACCATGATAATAGAGGGTAAGACCCCAGGCTCCCCAACAGCGGAGGCTTAGAGCTCCTGGAGCCACAGGTAAACCACAGCATCAGTAGTTCCTTTGTGCAGGGGTTCACAAAAAGGGCTACATGCTACATACATCAAGTAACATCAACCTGTAGTTTGTGTAGTTTGTTGTTGTTGTTACATCACGTCCAGCAACTGGTAATACCGTGTATCAAGTAGTGTGAAGTTTACTAGCAATAGCAGTACTGTGCTGCAGTGAAATCATCGAATGTCCCCTGGTATCCTCCTTATCTCAATGTGTTACGCCGGTGCTAGCCCGCAGACCTAGACCCGTTCCTTTCTTCACTGAGGTGAGGAACGTTAGTAAATGCACGCACCCCAGCAAAGGGAGCGTGTCCGGAGTGTGGTGATATTGGCGCTGCCAGGGCCCAGGTGTTATTTATGGCTAGCTACATTACTTGCCGTACCGGTGTAGGAATTCCGTTGTCGTTGCCGTTAGCCACAAAGTCCCTGGGATTGAGAATTGCGGGAAGGTCGTTTGTCCAGCAGGGGTTCTAGAGCCAGAGAAGAGACGTTCCCGCCAAGTCCAAGTCCGTCAACCTGAGAAATGAGGAGATAATGCCAGAAGTAGTACTCCAAGTGAAAACTATGTCGAGGCAATGATGATAGGAAGGACCGCATTATAAGTGTGACTGCCCATCAGAAGTAAGGCAACCTGGAGGACTGCGTGGAGCATCCTGGATAGGTTCCCTGGATTGGCAGCAGGTGAGGACTCTGTGGTCTGACCAGAGATCTTAATTCTGTGTTTGGGGGCGGTCTTCACTGCCAGAGCAGTGATAAATACTTCGCCGGCGCGCGCTGTTCAGGCGAGCCCCCGGCACATGGCGTGCCGCGAGGGTACTGCTGGGAGACGGGGAATGCCGAGGACGACGGGAACCCCAAACCTCCGGAGTGAGTGAGCGTCTGGCAGGACGCGCGCCACGGCAGCCAGGGGGTGAATATAGAGCAGAGGAACCAGTGGCGCGGACGCCGTGATCCTGATTCCTCACAGTAACCCCCCCCCCCCCCCCCCTCATGATCTTCCTCGACGACATCCTTCCTGTGTTTTGAGATGAAACTTCTCTCGGAAGCGTTTTGAGGAGTCCTGAAGCATGATATCTTTCAGAGTACCCCTGACCTCTCTCCCTTTCCCGGGGTTCCAAACCTCTCCATTGTACAAAATGGACTTTACCTCTTGAAAGACGGGAATCCAGTAAAGCTGATCTCGTATTCGTTCGTTCCCCTGTCACCATCACCAGGATCTGTTTAGGAAGTGTGGTCCGAAAGAGGCTACTGGAGATGAACTGTTTGAGAAGCGCGTGTGAAAGACATTCGGAAATTCATCATGCTTTGATGAAGTTGGAGTCGGGGGGGCGGGGTGGGGGTCCTGGGTGTGGGGGTCAGCATCAGTAGTTCCTTTGTGCAGGGGTTCACAAAAAGGGCTACATACATCAAGTACATCAACCTGTAGTTTGTGTAGTTTGTGTTGTTGTACATCACGTACAGCAACTGGTATAACCGTGTATCAAGGTAGGTGAGTTTACGAGCAATAGGCAGACTGTGCTGCAGTGAAAATCAAGTGGCACCTGGTATCTCCTTAATCTCAATGTGTTACGCCGGTGCTGCCCGCAGACCAGACCCGTTCCTTTCACTGAGGTGAGGAACGTATAGAAGCACGCACCCGCAGCAAAGGGAGCGTGTCCGGAGTGTGGTGATTTGGCGTTGCCAGGCCAGGTGTTATTTAGCTAGCAATACTATTACTTGCCGTTACCGGTGTAGCTGAAATTCCGTTGGCGTTGCCGTTAGCCACAAAAGTCTGGGATTGGGAGAATTGCGTGGAGGTCGTTTGTCCAAGCACGGGGTTCTAGAGCCAAGAGAAGAGACGTTCCCGCCAAGCCAAGTCCTTCACCTGAATAATGAGGAGCCATATGCCTAGAAGTAAGTACTCCAATGAAAACTATTTCGAGCAATGATGATAGGAAGGGACACGCATTATAAGTTGTGACTGCCCAATCAGAAGTGAAGGCAAGACCTGGAGGACTCGCGTGGAGCATCCTGGATAGGTTCCCTGATTGGCAGCAAGGTGAGGACTCTTGTCTGACAGAATCTTAATTCCTGTGTTTGGGGGCGGTCTCACTGCAGAGCATGACTAAATTAACTTCGCCGGCGTCGCGCTGTTCAGGCGAGCGCCCGGCACATGGCGGCCGCTGAGGTACTGCTGGGAGACGGGGAATGCCGGGACGACGGGAACGCCCAAACCTGCCGGCAGTGAGTGAGCTCTGGCAGTGACGCGCGCCCGGCAGCAGGGGTGAATATGAGCAGAGGAACCAGGGCCGGACGCCGTATCCTGATTCCTCACAGTACCACCCCCCCCCCCCCCCCCCCTCAGATCGGGTCCTCGGACATCCTTCCATGGTTTTGAGATGAAACTTCTCTCGGAAAGCGGTTTCTGAGGAGTCCTGTAGCATGGATATCTTTCAAGTACCCATCGACCTCTCTCCTTTCGGGTCCAACCCTCTCATTGTACAAAATGGGAACTTTACCTCTTGAAAGACGGAATCCAGTAAAGCTGCATCTCGTATTCGTCGTTCCCTGTCCCATCACCGGATCTGGTTAGGAAGTGTGGTCCGAAAGAGCCACTGGAAGATGAACTGTTTGAGAAGCTCAGGTGTGAAAGACATTCGGAAATCTCATGCTTTGATGAAGTTGGAGTCGGGGGGGCGGGGTGGGGGTCCTGGGTGTGGGGGTGATGCCGAGGACGACGGGGAACCCCCAGAACCGCCGGAGGTGAGTGGTGCTGGCGAGGGACGCGCGCCACGGCAGCAGGGGTGAATATAGGAGCAGAGGAACCAGGGCGCAGACGCCGCGATCCCTGATTCCTCACAGTACCCCCCCCCCCCCTCAGGATCGGCCTCAGGACGATCCTTCCATGGTTTTGATGGAAACTTCTCTCGGAAGCGTTTGAGGAGTCCTGGAGCATGAATATCTTTCAGGGGTACCCATGACCTCTCTTCGGGTCCAAAACCTCTCCAGTGTACCAGAAAGTGGACTTTACCTCTTGAAAGACGGGAATCTAGTAAAGCTTGAATCTCGTATTCTTCGTTACCCTGTACCATCACAGGATCTGGTTTAGAAGTGTGGTCCGGAAAGAGGCTACTGGAGATGAATGGTTTGAGAAGCGATGTGTGAAAGACATTCGGAATTCTCATGCTTTGAGGAAGTTGGAGTCGGAAGGAAACCGGATTTACCTGCTCCAAGATGGAAAAGGGACCCAGAAACCTAGGAGCCAATTTGATGGAAGTAGTTTTGAGATGGATGTTCTTGGATGATAGCCAAACCTTGTCTCCGATCTTGTAATAGGTGCGGACGCCGGTGACGATCAGCTGCGTTTGGAAGACATGATGCTTTTTGTAGTGTGCGGATTGGATTCTGAACCAAGAGTCCTGTCAGAGGGCAATGTGCTCGTCTACGCTGGTATTTCCAGAGGAACTTTTAGAATAGGTAGAAGAGCCGGATGGAATCCTAGTTGATGAAGAAGGGGGTCTCGCGGGTAGACACATTCCTGGAAGAATTAAGGCGAACTCAACCCAGATAGTAATTCTGCCCAGTCATCCTGAGATTCGAGACGAAGCACACTCTAAGTATTTCTCGAGGATTGATTAACTCCTGGTCTGCCGTTAGATGAGGGTGAAACCAGAAGAGAAGGAAGAGAGATCCCAGACTCTTGGTGAAATTTCTCCAGAACTTGGAGACGAAACTGTGAACCCCGATCAGACACGATGGATATGGGAACCCATGGATCCGAAAATATCTCTTTGAGAAAATATCAGAGGGCGGATGAGGAGGGGAACCTTTTGAGAGGAATAAAGTGTAGCCATCTTGGAAAAACGATCCACTACCACAAAGATGGTATTCATGCATTGACCTTTGGCACTCCACAATAAATCCATCGATATGTGGGACAGGGACTTCCGGAAGGTAAAGGTAAGAGGGTCTGTTTTCCGTGACACATACCGGACAAGACCGAGTAAATTCAAAATGGTCTTACCTATTGGGGCCACAAGAAGTGCGAGGCACGAGGCCAAGTCTTTGAATCAGGATGTCCCGCCGAACGGGCGGCATGTCCCCAATCCAGTATTTCAGGAATGAATTTGGGTTCTCACGTACAAGGAATCTTTAGGAACACAGACCGTCGGAGAGATTTCTTGAGATTTGATGATCCTCTCAGATTCTTGAATGCTACAAGCTGCTAAGATTCTTTGTTTAGGAAGGATGGATCTTTGGTTTTCTGATCTCTCTTCGAAGATATTGCCGGAGGAGAGAGCATCCGTTTGACGTTCTTAGTGCCAGGAATTATGGAGAGAACAAAATTAAATCTAGAAAAAAAAAGGACCAGCAAGTTGGCGGGGACCTAAACGACGGGCCTTCTCAATATACAATAAGTTTTTATGGTCCGTTGAGAATAGTGACTGGCTCTAGACCCTCCAGAAGATGGCCATTCTTGAAAGAGCCAACTTGCGGCCAGAAGTTCCCTATGCCCCGTCATAATTTCTCTCTGCAGAGGAGAAGAATTTTTGGAGAAAAAACAGCCAAGGGAAGTTCGAGAGAAACATTGCCGGAGAACAGAAATCACACGAAACAGGAAGAGTCGAACCTAAGGTGAAGGGAAATATGTGTTTAGGGTGTCGAAGGATGGGAGCAGAGACAAGTTTGTTTCAGTGTCTCGAAAAGTGTGACAGCCTCTGGGACCAAGATTGAAGATCTGCACCTTTTTGGTCAGTCGCCGTGATAGGAGGCATGAGAGCGGAATGGTAGAAAGTTTGCGGTATGACAGGGTAAAGTTAGCAAAACTAAAAACCGTTGAATAGATTTGAGGGAATTGGGGGGTGGCCAATACACGACCTAAGTAAACTTTCTGGATCCAGGGCAAGCTCGTGGAGAGTGATGTATCGAGAAAGGAAGTGGTAGCTGATGAAAAATGCATTTCTCCATTTTAGCAAACAACCGGTTCTCGCGGAGGCGTGAAAGCAAAACTGATTGGTGTGAGATAAGGGAGATCATGATAGGTAAGGATTGACGAACAAAAGGCAGGTCATACAACCGGATCAAATGCAAACGATTAAGAACGTCCCGAAAGATGTCATTGAGGAAGTCCTGAAAAAACTGCCGGGGCGTGCTACCCGGAGGGCATAACTAGATATTCGTAGTGTCCGCTCGGGTGTTGAAGGCAGTCTTCCATTCATCGCCCTCCCGGATGCGGATGAGGTTTGTATGCCCACGCAGAGATCCAGTTAGTAAAGAGATTGGCCCCTGAAGTCTATCAAAGAGTTGTGAAATGAGTGGGAGTGGATACGATCTTCACCGGATATGGTTCAGACCCCCGGTATCAAACATGGTCTGAGTGGTACCATCTTTCTTTTGCGACAAAGAAAATCCAGCCCCCGCAGGAGAATTGGAAGTGAAGTAGTGAAATGCCCGCGTAAGATTCCACTTTCACGAAGTACTATTCGTATAGCTCGGCTCTGGGCAACGAGATGAGAGGATAAGATTGGCTTTAGGCAAGGTATAACCAGGTACCAGATCAATCGACATCGTTAGGACGATGAGGAGGGTAGAATAGACGAGGGGTTGCTGAAAACGTCAAGAATACGGCTGAGGTGGAGAAGGTAATAACTCAGAGAACTGGAAGGGTTTGGTCATAGAAAGGATGGTTGCTTGATTAGAGAAAGAAGGTTCCTCTGACCTTGACCTCCAGTTAATAGGGTTAGGCGAAAAACAAGAGTCCAGTCGAAGGGGAGGAGGAAGGACTGGGGAAAAATGGGCAGAAAAGCAGGGATAGGGCTGCGGAAAGTGTGGCTCGAAGCTTCACTGCTCTTTACATGAAAACATCAAAAAAAGAGCTTATTTTCGAGGAGAATGAGTAGAAAGGTGATATAGGTCCAGTTTCTAAGGAGATATAAGCCGGGTCTGGCACGGGTGAGATCGAGGAGCTTATCAGTGTTGGAGCATAGGGTGGGTGAACGGGGGAAAACCACCAACTTCGGGGGGGAGGGCAAAGGGGAGGGGAACGACGGCGAAAGAGGTGGGATGAATGTGAGGGGGTTAAGAAAACTGGGCGGATCATGAAGTGACACTCAGGCAGCCAAGGAAGTCGATTAAAAGAAATGCAGCTGTGGAGGTGCGGAAAGTCGGTCCTGAAAGAGAGACGGGAATAGTCAATCTTTTGGGAAGTTCCCTTCTGGGAGGGGGACAAGGAGATTCAGTACCCAGAGAGCGCCCCTTCGTACTCACTGGGCTTAGTCGTTTCCCGGAGATGGAGGATGGTTACGGGTACGCTGCTCAGAAGCTCCGCAATGATGGCACGACTCCCCAGTAGAGCGAAGTTGTCGTGACGGTGCCCGAGGTTGCTGAACTCCAAGTTGCATCGGCTCTGGAGCCTCCAGCGCTGGTAACGGGGAGAAGACGGGTCTCTGGTTAGTAGAGAACCTGGAAAAGGAAGCACGGAAAGGCGTAGACCGGGGAAGCTGACGCTGAGCGCGGCGTACCTGAAGGCGCTGATCCATACGAGTAGCCAGGGAGATGAGATCCTCCAGTGACTCTGGCCTGGTGTGAGAAGCAAGTTCATCCTTCAGAGACTCCGATAGACCTTTCCAGAAGACGGCGACTAAGGCCTCCTGACCCCAATGAGTCTCAGCTGCTATAGTTCTGAATTCCAAGGTGTATTGACCCACAGGCCGACGTCCCTGTGTAAGCTCTAGCAGGGTATCAGAAGCAGTCTCTTGACGTGCGGGGTATCAAAAACCTGTCGAAAGTCCCGTCTGAAGGCCGCGTAATCGCGGGTAATATCAGGGCGTAGTTCCCAGATCGGAGAGGCCCATGCCAGTGCATTACCTGTGAGCAGACTATATACGTAGGCTACCTTTTTCCGGCCAGTAGCATACAACTGGGGAGCCATCTCGAACTGGATCTCGCACTGGTTGAGAAAGCCACGACAGGTGTGTGGATCCCCTGCGTAGGGCCTTGGAGCCGGAATCTTCGGAACTGAAAATGAAGTGGAAGATAAGTCAGGCTGCGCCGGGGGTGCAGCCGCAGGCAGTACCTGTAAAGGGCGGTCCAATACCTGCTGGGAGAGGAGAGCCACTTGATCCGTTAAGGCCTGTATTTGTTGGTACATGGCCGTCATCATAGAGTCCACAGTCTGGTCTGCGTCTTGTGGGCTCGACATAATGTTACGCCGGTGCTGCCCGCAGACCAGACCCGTTCCTTTCACTGAGGTGAGGAACGTATAGAAGCACGCACCCGCAGCAAAGGGAGCGTGTCCGAAGTGTGGTGATTTGGCGTTGCCAGGCCAGGTGTTATTTAGCTAGCAATACTTGCCGGTACCGGTGTAGAAATGCCGTTGTCGTTGCCGTTAGCCAAAGTCTGGGATTGGAGAATTCCGGAAGGTCGTTTGTCCAAGCAGGGGTCGAGAGCCAGAGAGAGACGTCCGCCAAGCCAAGTCGTAACCTGAGAGAATAAGAGAGAAAACGCCAGAGTAGTAATCCAAGTGAAAACTATGTCGAGCAATGAATGATAGGAAGGACTGGCATTATAAAGTGTGGCTGACCAATCAGAAGTGAAGGCAGACCTGGAGGACTGCGTGGAGCCATCCTGGATAGGTTCCCTTGATTGGCAGGCAGGTGAGTACTCTTGTCTTGACAGGAGATCTTATTCCTGTGTTGGGGGCGGGTCTTCACTGCCAGAGCAGTGAATAAATTAACTTCGCCCGGCGCGCGCTGTTCAGGCGCGCGCCCGGGCAACATGGCGGCCGCGTGAGGTACTGCTGGGAGACGGGGATGCCGAGGACGACTGGGAACCCCCAGAACCGCCGGAGGTGAGTGGCGCTGGCGAGGGACGCGCGCCACGGCAGCAGGGGTGAATATAGGAGCAGAGGAACCAGGGCGCGGACGCCGCGATCCCTGATTCCTCACACAATGCTGCAGTGAAACTGGAGGTAGATGGCACATGAGCAGTGGGTCCTGGGGATATTAACCTCTAATAGCACTTTAATAATAATTCGGGACTTGACCAAAATTACAATTAAAAAGGTATAACCTTTTAAGATGCATCCACTGAGTCATGGTATGGTCAGGCTTCACTGGGGTAATTGCTCGATAGTGCGATGGAGGGTAATGAATAAGAATTGTTGTATCTGTGGTGTAGTTACTGTTAATATCGGTGTCATAGTCTACATATACATTTAAACGATTTTCGGTGTATATAGAAGGTACAGAGATATCCTCGCTAATATATGGATAGCAGTTTTTGTCAGAGATTTCGGTTCTGGTGAACTCACAGAAACATGCGCAGATTAAAACAGGCATTAGTTACTGGTGTACTCGAGGATGGACAGTGGACAAAAAGGAGAAAAACTTAGTGGCCAATAAAAAGACTAGGGCATAGAGTGCCTAGGATGATGACTTTCCATTAGATGAAAGGAGTGGAAACATACCCCTCATTAAGGCCCCTAGGTGCTAGGGTGCCAAGTGAGTATATCCATCTTGATTCTTTTTGTAGGAGGACTGTGTCCCAGTCACCCCTTCTTTGGTGCCTGTTTTGGTCGTCAATTCCGCAGAATTGTATGCCCTTCAGGTCACCATCGTGGCAGTTATTGATGTGTCTTGACAGAGGTTTTCCACCTTATTTCTTATAGTGCCAATATGCTCGAGGACCCGCTGTTTGAGGCAGCGTCTGGTTTTGCCAACATTTATTTTCCCACATATACAGATACCTTGATAGATTACGCCAGTGCTTAGGCAGTTGATGAAAGTTCGGATTTGGTAGGTTTTAGATTGATCCCAGCTAGTTAAATATTTTGTCGTCTTCATGTATGGGCAGGCCTTGCACCTTTGGCAGGTGAAGGATCCTGTGTGTTTCAGTGGTAACCATGTCCTTGTTGTTGATTCCGAGAAGTGGCTATGAACAAGAATATCTCTTATGTTCCGTGCCCGTCTACTCGCCATTGCTGGATACTCCTTAATAGCCCCACTGATATATCCGTCAGCTTTCAGGATGTGCCAATGTTTTTGGAGTATGGCACGTGCCTTCTCTATTAAAAGTACCTATGAAGAGACTTCCGGTGACGTCAAGGGGAATGGCTGCTTGAGGAACAAGCTCCCGAGCCCCTCCAACTGAATAGCTTTAGAACAAGTAAATAAAATAGCAAATAACCAACAAAAGTAAAGAATCCCTAAATAAACCCCCCAGGACTGAGCTCCGGTGACTTACTGGGCTCCGGAGTGACTGATCCCTGCGTTCCGGAGAGCAGTTGTCGGCGCTCTGGGAGACCCCCTGCGAGCCCCTGCCCCCCGGTGCAGGTCTTTCCCCTCTTCCGCCCGTAAAACTCAAAATCCAACTGCGAGGCCGGAGGAGAGGGGCGGTGGGACTCCGAGTGCCGCGTGGAGTCCGATTGACGGGGGAGTCGGCGGCGATCGGTGACGGATCCCCCTCCCCCCTGTGGTATCTGAGGAGCGCCCGCTGCAGCCTCCCGCGGCCTTGAAGAAAGGCGCAGGCGGCGTCTCTCCGCTGCGGGTCCAGCTCCCTCCCCCAAGACGGCTGCACAAGTAAAAGGTAAAAACCTGGTCTGAGGCCCTGCTGGGAGGGGAGAACGCCGGGAGGGTACCCTCTAGCTAAGGGAGCTATAGGCTCCAGTCGCATGGCTGAGGGGGAGGAAGCGGCCATCTTGAGGGGGCACTCCACGGAGGCACCATCACCCCACAAAGGTGTTTAAGAGCGGACGCCCTGCCTGTTATAGAACCTAGCCCTACTGCCAGAGCCTCGGGGCCCCATAACCCTTCATCTTCCCAGCAATACTGTACTGAATTAAATAAATAATGTTATTCAGCTGCACCAGAAAGACCCCTCAGTGCCTGCAACATCCTTACACCTCCCTCCCCCCCCAAAATAAAAAGGGATACAAACAATTAAAGTGGGGACTTCAGGTGACGTCAGGGTGCACAGACGTCTGAGGAGATCACTCAGGAGCCCTCCTGTGACTAGCCCGCTATAACACCTACCAAACAATAGCAAAGTGTCCCCAAAGCCTAGGTGAGGACAAGGGCTTCACAGGGGATGAGCAGTAAGTTGAAGAAACCCTCCCAGTAAAGCGTTTCTAGCTTCTTCATGCCGCAACAAAAACCCACGGAGAGCTGCAGGACTATCCAAGATGGCGGCCAGGCGTGCTCGCCTGGAGGATTGGCTAACCTCTCTGCCCAGACATAGAAAAACTCCCCAGAAATAACGAAGGAATAGATAGAGGGGCTCTTCTCCCAAATGAGACAGGGGTTCCAGGAGGACCTATCCAGAGCCATAACCACCCTCAGAAAAGATATGGACACCCTGGCTGAAAGGACAGACTCAATTAAAAAAAAAGTAGAGGAAATTGAACATAACTACTCCTCTGCGGAAGATGAAATTAACCGTCTGAACTGTGAAATCCAAGCGCTAAAAGAAAGTGCAGAAGAGCAAGAAAATAGAGATCGTCGCCAGAATCTCAGAGTGCGGTATATACCTGAGTCCGTGGACACAAACCTGCTGCGACCTTACCTGCTCGATCTCTTCTCCCACTTGATCCCTGAGGAAATAGAAATGGACCGCGCACATAGGTCCTTGGGCCCCAAATCATCCGACCCCAAGAGAGCCAGAGATGTGATCACAAGATTCCATTCCCACTCAATTAAAGAAAGAATCTCCACAGCCAGCAGGGAAAGAGGAGATAGCCAATTCCGCGACTCCCACCTTGAAATATGCAGCGATCTGTCGGGAGCAACAACAGACAGGCGCAGAGAGCTGAAACACATAACGCAGAGACTGCGTCAATGTAAAGTAAGGTACAGGTGGGGGGTTTCCCTTTAAGCTGGTGGCACAAGTAGGGGGGAAGTTTCACTCGGTGTCGTACCCTGAAGATGGCCCCCGCTTCCTGAGAGGATTGGGACTGCACCACGCCGGCAAAGACGCTGCAGCCGAAGAGACCGAGGAAGAGCAGAACAGCCAACTCGCTGCAAAAACACTGAGGGCCTCCCAAAGATCGGCCTCGCTGAGAATGCCAACTCATGAAGAGTGAGGCCCTGATACCCCCCCGAGATCTCACTGGATACGCGTGGTCGGAACACCGTTTGGGGAGGTATCAAAGGGAAACGTTACCCCTGAGTCTCGGGGGGCATCCGCCCTTCACGCTCACGTTGCCGCGAATTTTTTGGCCTGCTTCATTGCCCCCCTTCCCGCTCGCATCGCCAGGCAAGGCATAGCGTTCGGTGGGCTCACCATGTGGCTGTGGCCCCCCCCCCCCCCGCCCCCCTCCCTTGGTCCCTTTTACCTGGGCCCCCGCCTCCCCGCACCCACCAGATGTTTCAGAGCCCTAGTCCATGAGCTGTGAGGCGAAACCGCTCTCGCCGTGGCTTGCCCGTGGAGGGGGGAGATCCAGCTGGATTCGGATTCCGAGGGTCCTGGCGCCCCGAGCCCGGTGATCGGTGAGCTTCCAAGAAGGAGATGAGGGGGCTGTGGGTGGTGGGGTGGTGGCTGGGAGGTGGGGGGGGACCTAGCTGTGAGGAGTGCGGAGAGACTGAATCCAGGACATGGGTTGATTAAACTGAGTTAATAGCTTTAGCGAGGTAGATAGCTCTCTATAGAAAAGAATATGAATAATGGTTTGGCTTTGATGGGAAAAGTATTAGAAAATAAAGAAAAGGAAAATAAATAAATGCTGTGTGTTCGGGAGATCCGGAAATAACTAATCTTTACACCAAGACGAAGTACTCGATGTCTAACCACCACTGTCTCGTCTATATTATATTGTTCTAGGTGTGTCTTAAAAACTAATTACTAGGCTAGATAGAATGGGAAAATGGGAAAAGTGCGACACAGCAAATCCCAAGACAGCTTCACTAAGTCAAGCCCACGGTAAATGCCATAAGCTACCCTATAAGCTGGAGAATGGGAGACCATGGACACCAACCTGTGGTGAACCCAAGAAATTAAAACCTTATTAGAATGTTCTTATAGACTGAGACCCAGAGGAATCAGAAAAGAAAATAACTTCATGTCAACTCCGCATAGGGTGCAAAGATTTCTAAGCCTTACGTTAGGCCTGGGTACCCTATCCTCTGTTGCAATGTTATATAAAATGTTTATACCCTGTTGCATACTACGCTATGTTGTGATATTACAATGTTCTACAAAGTTCTGTTTGGTTATATGGACACCCCCGGGGGGGCTCGGGATGCTCCTTAAGGAGGACCGGGACGAGACACACCGAAAAGTCTCCAGAGGGCGCTATGCCCTACTCTCTCACCCTTAGCGCGGTGACGGTCACTATGTTGGGGCGCAGTTACCGCCCACTCTTTCTTTTCTTTTTCCTTTCTTCTATCCTCCTTCCCCCCTCCCCCCTGTCGCCCACCCTCCCCCTCCCTTCCCCAGTCCCTGCCAGAACAGGTCTCCTAGAGATCCGAGGAATACGAGATATAGATATCAAAGACACACTTAGATCTTACCCGGACAAATATATAATGCAAGAACATAGGCCACCCCACCACCTTGGGAAAGTGGAGGGATCACAAGGCCCCACTCAATTAAAAAAAAAAAAAAGAAAGGTGGACTTCCGGTGACGTCACCGTTGATGGAGGCCTGAGGAGAGAGCTCCTGAGCCCTCCCTCGAATAACCCTGACAAATAACCCCAATCGAGTGATCGTACCCCCAGAAATCACACCAAAGACGAGGGGAAGACAGCCAGCATGAGCGGCAAGAATAAAAAAGCAGCTCAGCACTCCGTAACGAGCTACTTCCCCCCGAGCCAGCGGACCACGGGGAGCTGTGAGGCCCCCCCCCCCAAGATGGCGCCCCGGCCGACACGCGGGAATGCCCGAGCGGAGCGCAGGAACAAGGAGCAGCAAACATAGACATAAATAAAGCATACCTGGAAAATCTCTTCTCTAGAATGAGGAAGGAGTTTCAGGACGATTTGGCCAAAGCGGTTAACACCCTGCGGGCGGACATGAACCTCCTAACAGCCAAAACGGACACACTGTCACATAAAGTGGAAACCCTCGAGCAGGCCCAATCCTCCGCGGAGGACGAGATCAACCGCCTGCACTGGGAGATTAGAGGGCTCCATGAAAGTGCCGAGGATCAGGAAAACCGCAATCGGCGGCAGAACCTGAGACTAAGGTACGTCCCAGAGTCAGTGGAGACTGAACAGTTGCGCACATACCTGACAGACCTCTTTGTGCACCTGCTGCCTGACTTATCCCCTGAAAAATTAGAGATGGACAGAGCCCACAGGGCCCCGGGACCTAAGTCAACGGACCCCAAGAGGACCAGAGACATACTGGTCAGGTTCCACTACTACTCCACAAAGGAGAGAATACTTACGGCTAGTAGGGAGAAAGGAAACCTGCAGTTCCGCAATGTGCACATTGAAATCTACAGTGACCTCTCAAGGCTTACGGTAGAACGCAGGAAAGAGCTCAAGCCCCTCACACTGAAATTGAGGGACAACAAGATCAAATATCGGTGGGGATTCCCATTTAAAATTGTTGTCCAGGCAGGAGGCAAGTTCCACACCCTTTCCTACCCGGAAGAGATACCACAATTCCTGAGGGGGCTGGGAATCCCGCACACGAGTGGAGGTACTGCCCCTGAAGACGCAGACGGGGACCAAGACCAAAGGCCAGAAGAGAGGGGACCACGAGCCTCTCAGAGAATTGCCACTCAACGGAACCAGGCAGGAGAGGAGTGAGAGACGTAGCCCAGAGGAAAAAGGTCTCACCCGGCGGAGTCTGCATGTTTGCGTCCCCCGCTGCCCCCCCTCACGAACCCCCGGGGAAGCATGGAAGATGAAGTGCACCTGTCTGCCCCCGCTGATGAGCCCACACCTACCTGACCACGACGAGGGCACCCGCCCTTGGAGCCGCAACGCTTACCGCCTCCCAACGCAGCAAAGAAGCAGAGGCCCCCCTGACTTGGCGAGAGGAAACCCAAGCGGAGATCAAGATACACGAAGATGGAACCTGACTGCTGTCAGGAAGCCTTGGAACTGTCTACCGAACGAGGGGGGGGGACGCTTTTGGGGTGGGGGGGGTGACCGTAGGGGGGAGAGAGGGGAGTCACCCCTCTGCCCCCTCCCCCTCTCCGGGCGAGTCTGCGGGAGAGCGGACGAACGGTGCCGAGATGGACTCAGATGCAGTGTCTGGAGAATCAGGCGGCACTCAGAAAGGGGGGCATGTGAGGGCTCAGGTTATACCCCAAGTTAGGTTAAATTCACCACACACCATATAGGAGTTATAAGTGAAACTCTCAAACAAGTTATATTTTCAGCAGGTTAATGCTACACAGTTAAAGTGTCTATATGTGTTTGCCTTTGCACCCTGAAAAGTTATGCCAGACACACTCAAAGTGACAGATCTCCAGCAGATACAGAATAACCTGTAAATGGTAGAGCAGCGCCACCTAGTGTCGCATTCAACACTGAACTGGTGGATCCAAATAACCAATCTTATATCTTTCTTATCTTAATATATAAAATCAAAGGTTGGTACTAGCTGCGGTGAATGTGATTGGTCCGTGCCCAGCCCGACTGTCATTGCCCAAGAGGTACGCCCCACGGTGACACACACCGCCCACACGACTGTCATTGGCCAAAACTTACACTAACATCACTGACACACACCTACTTCACTGTCACACACTTGCACTGACAGCATACCCCCAAAGAAGCCCTGCAGAGTCCTTGCTAAGTTCATCTCACACTCTCACCCCTGTGTGTGTACACACACACACACACACAAACACACACACACTTTACATATTAATATGCCTATTAATATGCCCACTTTCAAAAATATGGCCACTTTGAAATTCACCACTTTCAAATTCCCCTTCCTACATATTAATATGGCCACTTTTAAATTGCCGTTACACACACAGTCACTGTCATCCCATCATACACACACCACACACTCACTGTCATCCCATCATACACACACCACACACTCACTGCAGAGTCCTTGGTAACTTCATCTCACACTCTCACCCCTGTGTGTACACACACACACACACACACACACACACACACACACACACACACACACACACACACAACAACACACACACACACACACACACACAATATGTCCTGTTTCACACACCACTTTACTATTAATATGCTATTAATATGCCCACTTTCAAATTCCCCTTCCTACATATTAATATGGCCACTTTCAAATTCACCACTTTCAAATTCCCCTTCCTACATATTCATATGCCCACTTTTAAATTCCCGTTACACACACAGTCACTGTCATCCCATTATACACACACCACACACTCACTGTCATCCCATCATACACACACAACACACACTTGACATATTTTACATTCCCCTTTTTGTATATGTTCACACACACTCACTCTCATCCCATCATACACACAGCACACACTTTACACAGGATGGAGAAAGTGGGCATATTAATATGTAAACACTTTAAATCATAACCGCCAGCTTTACCTACGCACTTAATAATGTTTTATAAAATAGGCCCGCAACACCCACTGAATGTGCGCTCCGCACATTACCTACGCAGTTACCAATTATTTTATAAAATGACCGCAACACCAACTGACATGTGCTCCGCTCAAGGACTAAATTATTCACTACTTCCCGCATTAAATCATCACCGCTAGCTTTACCTACGCACTTAATAATTGTTTTATTAAATGCCCGCAACACCAACTCACATGTGCGCTCCAAATGGCCGCAACACCAACTCACATGTGCGCTCCAAATGGCCGCAACACCAACTCACATGTGCGCTCCAAATGGCCGCAACACCAACTCACATGTGCGCTCCAAATGGCCGCAACACCACTGACATGTGCGCTCCAAATGGCCGCAACACCAAATCACATGTGCGCTCCAAATGGCCGCAAAACCAACTCACATGTGCGCTCCAAATGGCCGCAACACACAACTGACATGTGCCGCGTCCAAATGGCCGCAACACCAACTCACATTGCGCATCCAATGGCCGCAACACCAATCACATGTGCGCTCCAAATGCCGCAACACCAACTCCACAGTGCGCCTCCAAATGGCCGCAACACCACTCACTGTGCGCTCCAAATGGCCGCAACACAACTCACATGTGCGCTCCAAATGGCCGCAACACACACAACTCACATGTGGCGCTCCAAATGGCCGCAACACCAACTCACTGCCGTCCAAAAGCCGCAACACCAACTGACATGTGCGCTCCGCACATTACCTACGCACTTATGTTATGTGCGCTCCAAATGCGCAGCCTCAACCTCTCCCCCCCACAACCCCCTCCCCCGGTATTACATAGACACGTAGGGGTAATGGCAGACTTAACCTTTATAACAGCCTCCATATTCCCCTACCGTCACAGTGAGCATTGGCTGAAGCCCAACCCCCGATTGACGATGTGAGTGAGGTACGCGCTGATGTCACGTGCCACGCGACGCCGGATGCGGAAGCAGAACCACGCCGGCTACCATGAGGAGGGCAACAGAGAATGAGAAGGAGCTCCCGGCAGGATAACGAGAGGACTACAACTGTTCCGGTAGACACTTCAATCCAGATTATTAAACATACTGATGTGGCTGATACCTTCTTACTTTTAGTGTTTTTAACCGTATTTCTTTGAATATATCTAGATCATACTGCACTATGGGTTTTGCGCTTTTTTCTTTTCTTTTAAAATCTTACACGTGAAATAATTCGCCCGCGGGTGCTGGATTCTTTTTCGCTAAAAGAAAGACGGGTACTCTCAGATCGTGTATTGATTACCGGGGACTACACCGCATCACGGTGAAGAACCGATACCCACTCCCACTCATGTCTGAATTCCTCGACAGACTTCAAGGTGCTAACCTGTTTTCCATGCTCGATCTTCGCGGTGCTTATAACCTCATTCGCATCCGGAAGGGCGACGAGTGGAAGACTGCCTCAACAACCCGTAGCGGCCAACTACGAATATCTCGTGATGCCCTTCGGCTTATGCACGCTCCAGCGGTCTTTCATTCGGACTTTATCAATGACATTTTTGCGGGATGTCCTTAACCGTTTTGTAATTGTTTACCTGGACGACATTCTCATTTTTTCTAGAATCTACAGGACCATGTTATCCATACGAAGTTTGTGCTCTCCCGCCTCCGAGAGAACCGCTTGTTTGCCAAGATGGAGAAGTGCCTCTTTCACCAGTCTACTACCTCCTTTCTTGGGTATATTATTTCCAACAAGGGATTGGCCATGGATCCTGAGAAATTGAAAGCCGTACTGGGTTGGCCGCAACCCGATTCCCTAAAGTCTATTCAGCGGTTTCTTGGATTTTCCAATTATAATCGGAAATTTATTTGCAACTTGTCCACCGTCATCGCCCCGATCACGGCGCTGACCCAAAAAGGGGCTGATCCTTCGTCTTGGTCACCTGACGCACTCATGGCTTTCAAGACAGTGAAACAAGCATACGTCTCAGCTCCCATCCTCCGACACCCGAATACCGATTTTCCTTTCACGCTAGAGGTAGACGCTTCGGACTGCGGGGCTGGTGCAGTCCTATCCCAGAGATTTTCTCCTCAGGATAAACTTCATCCTTGTGGTTTTTTCTCTAAGAAGTTCTCTCCAGCTGAGAGAAACTATGGGTAATAGGGAACTTTTGGCCGTTAAGTTGGCTCTTTAGGAATGGAGGCATATCTATTGGAGGGATCAAAAGAGCCGTTCACGATTCTCACGGACCATAAAAATTTGTTATACATCGAGAGTGCCCTCCGCTTAGGTCCCCGCCAAGCCCGCTGGTCGTTATTTTTCTCCAGGTTTAATTTTATTTTGTCCTACATTCCCGGCACCAAGAACGTCAAGGCAGATGCCCTCTCTAGGCAATTTTCTTCTGAAGAGAGACCGGAGAAGACTACCAAGTCCATCCTTCCCAAGCAGAAGATCCTTGCGTTCGCTGCATTCAAAAATCTTGAAAGGATCATCAAATTTTAAAAACATCTGCCTAGTGACCTCGAGATACCGAAGGACACCTTGAACGTAGAGCACAGGTTTATTCCTGAGATTCTGGATTGGGGACATGCTTCCCGTTCGGCAGGACACCCGGGGTACAAAAAAACTTTGGATCTCATCCGTTGCACCTTTTGGTGGCCCATTATGGCCAAATCCATCCTTGAATTCACTCGGGCTTGTCCGGTACAGTATGTGCACGCAATAAGATTCCTCATCAGAGACCCCATGGTCTTCTTTTGCCTTTACCCATTCCGGAGCGCCCCTGGTCCCACATATCCATGGACTGTCGAATTGCGTAGGTCGAAGGGCATGAACACCATTCTAGTAGTGGTGGATCGGTTTTTCAAGATGGCACATTTCATTCCTCTCAAAGGATTACCCTCCTCATCCGCCCTTGTCGATATTTTCTACAGAGATATTTTCCGGATCCATGGCATTCCCACATCCATCGTATCGGACAGAGGCTCTCAATTTGTTTCCAGATTCTGGAGGACCTTCACCAGAAGATTGGGCATTTCTTCTTCCTTTTCGTCAGGATATCACCCTCAATCCAATGGGCAGACCGAGAGGGTCAATCAATCCCTCAAGAAGTACTTGAGGTGTTTCGTCTCTGATTTCCAGGACGACTGGTCGGAACTATTCCCCTGGGCTGAGTATGCCTTTAATTCCTCCAGGAATTAATCCAACCTCGGGAGACAGCTTTCTTTATTAATTACGGTTTCCACCCGGCTCGCCTACCTATTTCCAATATCTCCTCTGGAGTACCAGCCGTGGATGAACGCATCTCCCTCCTACAGGACTCTTGGACTAGAATTCAGTCGGCACTTCAAAAGGCCTCCCTGACGTGGAAAAACCAGGCTGACCGTCGTGGCCGACCTGCACCCAATTACAAGGCAGGGGATAGGGTTTGGTTGTCTTCCAAGAATATCCACCTCAAAACCCCTTCCCCTAAATTGGCACCTAGGTTTCTGGGCCCTTTTCCTATCATGGAGCAGGTAAACCCGGTGGCCTTCCGTCTTCAATTACCTCAAAGCATGAGAATTCCTACGTTTTTCACACATCACTTCTCAAGCCATTCATCTCCAGTCCTCTTTTTCCGGACCACACACTTAAACCAGACCCTGTGATTATACAGGACAACGAAGTGTACGAGGTCCAAACTATACTGGACTCCCGCCTCTCGGGAGGTAAAGCTCAATTCTTGGTCCATTGGAAGGGCTTTGGACCCGAAGAGAGGTTATGGGTACCTCTTAAAGACATTCATGCACCAGGGCTTCTCAAACGCTTCCGAAAGAAGTTTCCATCTAAACCATGGAAGGATCGTCCTGAGGGCGACCGGGAGGGGGGGGGGGGGGGGGGGTACTGTGAGGACTAGGGGGTCTCGGCAGCCGCAGCGCATATCTCCCTTACCCCCTGCTGCTGCCATAAGATGTCCTCCTCGCCGGCGCCAGCCATCTTCCGTTGCCCTGGGGTATCCCTGCCGTCTCCGGCGGCCCGCCTCTGCTCCGCAGTCTCTCCCTTCTCACGTGGCTGCCATTAGTCCTGGGCGCGCGCATGGACAGCGCGCGCCGGGTGAAGATAATTTATTCACTGCACTGGCAGTGAAACCAAGCCCCCAACTTACGTACAGGCTATTTCCCCAGACCAAACTTGCTCACCTGCCTGCCAATCAAGGGGACCTATCCAGGTCAGCTCCGCGCACTCCTCCAGGTCTGCCCCCGCTCCCGATTGATCAGCCGCACTATATATTGCCTGTCTTGCCACTCTCTCATTGCTCGACAGTCTCCACTACGGATGTCTACTCTGGCACTTTCTCCCTCTGTTTATTCAGGTCACGACCCGGCTTGGCGGATTGCACTCTCTGGCTCTGGACCCCGGCTCTCAACTGACCTAGCTGCTTCCTACACCCCTCGACCTCTGCTTGGACATCGACCTTCCGAAACTCTCCTCTCCCTGACCTTGGCTAACGGCAACGACTACGTCTCTTCTTTACCGGAACCGGCAAGTATTGCTACAGCTATTTTCACCTGGCCTGGCAACGCCAAAACACCACACTCCGGACACGCTCCTTCTGCTGCGGGTGCGTGCACATATACGTCCCCACCTCAGTATAAGGGACGGGTCTGGTCTGTCGGCAGCACCGGCGTAACAACACAAAACCCCAGCAAGCTCTATTTGGAAACCCCTGAGCCCCCACAAAATATATATATGTATATAAGTGTCAAAAAGGAGTGCTATTGAGCGTGGTATTTGTATACAACAGACAACAGAGAAGTCAAATGCTACATCCAACATGAACAAAATACACAGTAAAATACTTATATATTCTCACTATACCCTCCTCTGTCCCTCCTTACATCTCACCCTAATATCTCACTATACCCTCCTCTGTCCTTCCTTACATCTCACCCTAATATCTCACTATACCCTCCTCTGCCCCTTCTTACATCTCACCCTAATATCTCACTATACCCTCCTCTGCCCCTTCTTACATCTCACCCTAATATCTCACTATACCCTCCTCTGTCCCTCCTTACAT